>JAKOGI010002771.1:0-35000 GCA_029747015.1 Carnegiea gigantea
ATATATATATATATATATATATATATATAGACACACACACACACACGCACACACATGGAGACATCAATCAATGTGCAATACTTCCTCCTTTATGGAGCATGTTTCTTTAGGCATCTTGTAAACACATGCTATCATAACTCATATGCTAAGCTACTTTGTTTGCAAAATGCTTATTAATCGTACTACTACTACTACTACTACTACTACTACTACTACTACTACTACTACTACTACTAATAATAATAATAATAATAATAATAATAATAATAATAATAATAATAATAATAATAATAGTAGTAGTAGTAGTAGTAGCAATAGCAGCAGTAGCAGCAGCAGCAGCAACAACAACAACAACAACAACAACAACAACAACAACAACAACAATAATAATAATAATAATAACAATAATATCGTTTATTAATCTTCTGTTAAATAAAAGTTTAGAAAACAAGTAAAAATATTTGTATATTTCAAATGGAACATAACTTAATCTCTTTAAGATTTTGATAGAACAACTGATGATTTGAGAAAACTATGTGAATAATTCCAGCATTATATAAATAAATTTTATATGCATTTATTAACATGTTGTGTGATTGATTGGGTAGTTACAAAATCATAACCATGGGAAGGGATATTTTGTGTGATTAATATTTTTACCCATACTTTTCTGGAGTTAATATTCTAGTGTGTTGAAGTTTATTGATCTTAATTTTAGATACACTTTATAGTTTTTATGTGCTCCTAAACTTTTAAAATTTGTATTTTTATCCCCAATCTTTAAAAAATTACTTTTGAAATTTTCAATTTTGCACAATTGTAATTTCTCTTTGTAAGTACTACTTGAAACCTCTTTCAAATGATATCAAAGTCACGTGGCAGAAACAACTGCAAGTGTTGGGCATGCAGAGAAGTAGGTCATTATGCAAACAAATGCAAAATAGGAAGAATAATAGGCTCATAGAAACTTTGGATAGTCTAAGTTATTTTGAAATTAGCAAGGAAGAAGTACTAGATCTAGCCAACCCCAAAAAAACAAGGGAACTGTTGAGATGATGCTAGAAGGTAAATATAAGGTGGTGATTATAAAGAAACTAGTCATATAATGGAAAGTAGCTTAATAAGTTTTGGTGATCTTCAAAGAGAAGAATTTATTATAGATAATGAGAATAAAGATGTCAAAGGAGATAAGATCCTTACTATAATTCAGAAAGAAATGATTTGCAAAAAATCTATCTTTCAATTGAAGAGCAAGCATGTATGCGAAATCAGGGAAGGAGATTAAGAAATAAAAGACTATGACTACGATGAGGAAGAATTTAATCTCATTAATTGGAAATGCATCCTTAAACATAAGAAAGATAGAAAGTATAGGTATATCGATATTGGAGGTGTCTAAGTTCAAATTTCTTAATCACAATATTATGGCAAAGATATTAATCTTTGTACTTTGTATTATAACATCAGGCATACAAAATTTAATAATCAAATTATTATAGGAATTAAGACCAATTTATGCAATGGATCAGTAAGATTCAATTGCCAACCTGGGTATTATGTGATCGTAAAAGATAAATTCGCAAAAAATTTACTACCCCTTAAAATGAAAATACTTGGATGGATATGACGACAGGAGGCTACCCACTCAAGATATTTTGAAAAATAATCTACAAGTCAGATAATACATAGATCCAAAGACTAAGTTAACAATGATATAGGGAGAAAATTATAACAATGATGGAGGCAGAAAATTTTAAGAGTCCTATTCCTATGCAAAAAATCTAAAAGATAAAATTCAATCCTCAAGAGATAAAGATTGCAAGGTCATGGATGTCTAGATTTGCGAATCCTGCAAAAATTAATAAGAAAAATAGAATAAAAACTGATAAGAATGGTAAAATTATCATTAAACCCCAATTATTAAGAAGCATGAGTGCAAGCTCAGAATGGAAAGAAGGGACTTCATCTGCTAAGGAAGAGCTTAAAGAAGTTAGTATGACCAGTAAAAGGAGTAGAATGAATTTTGAATCTGCAAGACACAGTGTAGACCGAAATATACGTCTAGATAGAAAAGTCATTGGTTACAAAACAAGAACTACTAGCAAGCCAATCTATGATAATGAATTACTTAAAAATATGACTATGGAGATATGTTATGAAGTCACTAATACAAATCCTAATAGTATCTATATCCCAATAAATATATGCTTAGAGGAATATAATAAATATGAATTGTCTTCCTGCATAGATAGTGGTTGTTCTGTCTATTTTAAAAAAATATCGTTCTTTCCGGAATTAATGTGAAAAAAGTCAAGAATCCTTTACAAGTAAGGATAGCTAGCAATAGCATAATCAGCCATAACAACATCATAAAGGGTTTATCTATAGAGATAGGAGGAGTCAATGCATTATACCAATTTTATGGGCTACTAATCAACCCTCTCATGATGTGATAATTGAAAATAATTTTTACAGGTTGTAATCTTCGTGCACACATACCATAAACTAAATAATATTCATCATAAATAGTTGCTCAGTTTCTATTGATAAATTAAATAAAACTTACACGTATTAGAAGATTTAGTTTATACGCAGCCAATATGGTGAGAAGGTAATACCTGTATAAGGAGGTAACACTAACAATCTCACTACTTAAGCTATCTATTAAAGAGTAGATTACTGAATAACAAGAACAATTATGTAAGGAACTCTACTATGCTAATCCTCTAAATTTCGTAACAAAGATAATATATTTGTGAAGATTACTTTGCTAAACCCTAACACTATTATCCAAGTCAAACTAATGGTGTATATACATCATGATGTCCAAGAATTTGATAAACAAATCAAAAAACTTTTGGATAATGGATTAATTAGAAGTAGTAAGTGTCCTCACACTAGTGCAGCTTTTATGATGCGAAATCATGCTGAAGAGAAAAGAAAAAAAGCTAAAATGGTAATCAGTTATAAAAATCTTAATGATAATACTGCCTTTGATGGTTATTATATTCCTAACAAAATAGTTATTTTTAATAGAACTAGAAGAGCCTCTCGATTCTCAAAAATGGATTGCGAAAGTTGGTGCTAGCAATCGTAAATGGATGAAGAAATCATTCCTTTAATTACTTTTAGTGCCCTTGAAGGACATTATAATTAGATATTAATGTCGTTTGATCTTAAAATGCACCTTGAATATTTCAAAGAAGAATGGATAATATCTTCATTGACCTTAATCATAGCTATCTAGTTCACATCGATGGTATTCTCATCTTTTTCAAGACCATTAAACAGCACAAAGATGATGTTCTAGCTGTTTCCTAGCGATGCATTAATCATGGTATTATTCTTGGTAAGGACAAGTATATTTATACTGAACAAGAAATCGAGTTTCTTGGTCTAGAAATAAAAGCTGGAGAAATTATCTTACAAAAATATATTTTAGAAAAAATAGAAAATTTTCCTGAAAAAATTGAAGTATAAGAAATTAAAAAGATTTCTTGGATGTCTTACCTATGCTTTAGATTTCATTAATACTTTATCTAAATTAAGAAAATCATTGCAGTAGAAACTCAAGAAAGAAGTAAGTTGGACATGGACCTCCAGTGATTTAAATATTGTTTAAAATTTCAAAAAAGATGTCCAAAAATCTTCCTGTTCTTAATTTGCCTAATGAATGATGTGATTTAATTCTTGAGACAGACGCCAGCAATGAACACTGGAGTGTAGTACTCAAAATCAAAGAAGCAAAAAAACTTCACAAATATTGCAGTGAAAGTTTTAATAAAACATAATGCAACTATCCCACAATAGAAAAAGAAATCCTTACAGCCATAAGGGCAATTAAATAACTCTTAATCTTTTTAGCCTCAAACCTTTTCTCATTCGAACCGATTGCAAATGTACTTGTTATTGTGAAAAAGAATTTATCAAACATACAAGTGCAAGGACGACTCCTACGTTAGCAATTATAGCTTAACCTAGTTTTCCTTCTCTATTGAACATATACAGGGATTGAAGAATTCTTTAGTAGATAGCTTAACTCGTGATCTCACCAATAGTGATTATCAGTGCAGATGTTTTGTCGGAAAACGAGAAAATCCAAAATAAAATGTCGTTATTGCTAGAAAAATTTTCTTCTTCTAGTAGAATCCTTATTGATATTTTGGAATCTCATACAAAAATTAGATCGTGCTTTGGTCTGTTGTCTTCTACCTCTCTAATAGTACAAAGATTCAGCCTTTTAGAGTTATAAATGAATTACCTAAGGTGTCCTTATGACATTCAAGAAAAAACAAGTTCCTATGTTCAAGAAAAATGGTTCAACGACTAGTATGCAGCCTGCATCGACTACTATTATAATTATTCTTATAACATTGGGGAGTCATGGAGTATTACAACTTTCTTTCCTGATAGATGTGGAGTAGGTGATGTTAGATTTTTAGCAAATTCAATCTCTCCAAATGACCCCATCATAAAAGCCTGGGAATAAAGAATGATAGCTTACCTCATGGAAATCCTAGATCCGAATTACCCATTTTTCTCAAGACTAACGAAGTTTTAATAGTGTATGTTCAAAAAGATCCACTTGATTCTTACATCTCTTGATGGTCTAACCAAAGTTCCATATAATAGAAGTTTGTATGTCAAGGTACATTGCGTAGTGATTGAGTATGAAAATGAAAAAGTGAAACTAGCCCATTATCTTGTGCAATTAGTTGATTTAGGCAACCCCAATGGTGTATGACGAGAATAGTTTTCAAGGTGAAAAGAAGTAGTTAGCGATCCTGCTTTAGCAAAAGCCACCGATTTTTACAACATTTATCATCAAATATCAGCATTGATTGAACAAGGGAAAATAATAATGCACTGTGAGAACACTACTTTTATTTATCATAATAATTTCAGCAAATATATGAAGGTAGAAGGAGCTACTTCAGAGAATGTCTTTGATTATCTCTTTAATGTTGGAGCTGAAAAATTCTTATCAAAGAAAAGAAAGAAATATCTTCATGAACTACTTGAAAATGGGATCTAGAGCATCTTCAACTTGATGAAGATTTTGATGATTATTTGTATAATGATGGACTTAAAGACATTATTGAAAATAAAGGCATGCAGATTATCAATATGGATGACTAGTTTTGCCAACATAAAGTGCTCTAAAAAGTTATTGCGCCATGTTTGTATTAGTTTGTTAAGTGTTAAGTCATTAAATAATATAGTCTATTGTAGCCATGTATGAGTAGTTGTAGTCAACATGAACAATAGATGAGGGGTAAGAGTTTTGCGTACCTTGAGTAGCAAATTGCGACATACTAGTAATTTGCATAATAGCAGTCTACATTCAAACAATCAAAGGTGGAGGGAGGAACCATAGTTGCGAAGAGGTTGTGCCTCAAGCAATCAGAGGTGCAACAATAACAGCCCTGCTAAAATCAATCTGCTAGCCTACAGGATTGCATCACACAAAGGAAAGAATAAAAGCCAGTACAACATAACAACAATTACTACTCAAATTGTTTCCAATAGATGCACGCTACCTACGATCTGTAACCTTAATCCTACATCTCTACAGACCTCTCTCACAAGCCATGTCCTTCGTTAGACCTACAAACTTCAAATCATTTCTAATCACCTTGTTCTAACTTTTCTTTGGCCGTCCTCTACCTCTTCTACACCCCAAAAGGCTAATCTTCTTGCACCTCCTTACTGATGCATTCTCACTCATCCTCTTTACATGACCAAACCATCTTACTCTAATCTCCCTCATCTTATGTTCTATGAAAACTTCTACTTTCTCTCTAATCACTTCATTCTTAAGTCTATCCAATCTCGTATATTCATACATCCATTGAATCATTCATATCTCTGCTACCATCAACCTCTGGACTTAAGACTTCTTGATTAGCCAGAACTCTGAACCACATAACAAAGCTGGCCTAACTATCATATGATAGATAATCCTTTTCAATCCTACATGAATTCTCTTATCACACAATACTTCAGAAGAACTCCTCTATTTTTGTTATCCTACTCTCATATGTTGGCTAATATCTTTGTCAATATTTCCTTCCCCTCAATAATTGAGCCTAAGTACCTAAACTTTTCGACCCTTGGTATTGCCACACCACCTATGGTGACTTCTTCCCCCATTCACTTCCTCACCACTGAATCCACATTTTAAGTATTTGGTCTTTGATTTTCCCAATTTAAAACCCTTGGATTCTAAAGCATGTCTTCGTTGTTCTAACTTGCTGTTAAAACCAACCTAGTCTTATCGATGAGAGCAATATCATCAGAAAATAGCATATACCATGGCACCTCGTCCTGAATTCCTTTTGTGAATACATCCATAATGATACTGAAAAGGAATAGGCTTAAAGCTAAACCTTTATGGAGCCTAATGTCAATGGGAAAGTTCACTGTGTCTCCTCCTAAGGTCCTTACACTTGTTTTTCCTCTCTCATACATATCCTTGATAGCTTGGATATACGTCTTCAACACCTCTTTCTTCTCCAAACATCCCCACGGCACCTCACACAGTACTCTATCATGCGCTTTCTCTAAATCTAAGAACACCATGTGGAAATCCCTTTTAATATCCCGATACACTTCTAAGAGTCTTTTTATGAGATGGATTACTTCGATAGTTGATCAACTTAATAAAAAACCAGACTACTTTTTTGAAATTGAAATATCCTTCTTCAACCTTCTGTCAATCACCCTTTTTTATAACTTTATGGTGTGACTAAGCAGTTTAATACCTCTATAATTAGTACAATCTCGAATATCACCCTTGTTCTTGTAAAGTGGAATGATTGTATTGAATCTCTATTTGTGGGGCATCTTTGCAGTCCTAATAATGACACCAAAAAGGTCTGCTAACCAATATATCCCTTTTTCACCCAAACACTTCCATGTTTCCATAGGGATATGGTCCGACCCCATAGCTTTTCCAGTCTTCATCTTTCTTAATGTGGCTGTAACCTCCTCTTTACCAATACGACTGTAAGACCTATAGTTTTGTTGCCCCTCCTGAACCCCTCTCTCATTTCTTCGTGAATACTCACTCAACTCGTCGTTAAAGAGTTTAGAAAAGTAACTATGTCATCTCTCCCTTATTTTTGCATCCTGTACCAAAACCTTACTAGCATCCCCTTTGATGCACCTTACATTTCTAAAGTCTCTTGTTTTCTTTTCCCTAGCCCTTGCTAACTTGAAGAGATGCTTCTCCCCCTCCTTAGTCTTCAGTTTCTGATATAACCTTTCATATGCATTGTCCTTTGCTAAAGTGACAGCTTTCTTTGCTGTCTTTTGCCTCCTTGTGCCTAACAAAATTAACTGAGTATTGTTCTTACATTAATGTGTAGTCATTATCCTATTACATAGCTCATTTATAATGGACAAGTTCATTATTGATAAGATTTCCTTGCCTCATCCTTATCTTCATCAGATGATTTAAGTCTTGTAATAAATGATCCAGATGATGATATCATTCTGCCCATTGTGCAAAATTTATTCCCCTTCCAAAGAGAAGTGTAACAACATATGATGTTCCTTCTACAACTTAGGCAAGCAACAAAAGAGCTGACACTTTAGCATTCAGGGCTCGAGTAAAGAAAAGATTCCTTAAGAGAAATAGAGAACATGCCTATGATCATTTACACAAAGACTACTTCGCAGAAGATTTAATCTACAACGAACATCGTTTTCGTTATAGATTTAGATTCGGAGGCACTTACTTCTCCACGTTGTGAAGTCACTTGGCAATCATTACGAGTACTTTCAGTTGAGGTATGATGCGACCGACAAGCGTGGGTTGATGCCATCAACCGAGTGTACCATAGCCATACAAATGCTTGCTTATGGTATAGCAGCTGATTGCATGGATAAGTACCTGACGATTGGTGCCCACACCGCACTAGAATGCATAAAGAAGTTTGACTTTGGCATCCTTGAGGTAATCAGGGAACACTGCATGAGAAAACCAAATCAAGCTGACGTTGATCACCTATTGCAAGTTCCTAAATCTCGTGATTTTTTCGGTATGTTGGGAAGCATGGATAGCATGCAACGAGAGTGGAAGAATTCCCCAGCATATAATGGCTCAAACATAGAATCATACTAATTACCTTGAATTATCTCAATCATAAATTAATCAAGTCGGGCGTCGCATTTCAATTTAGTGTTTTATATATGTGTGTCTATTTATGCATTTGCATGTTGAATCAGTAGAGTAGTCTCAAAATGGATTTTGGGTAACACTCCTGAATAATTCATTTAAATGCTAACAAATGCTTGAACGACAGCTTAATAAAAATTAGCCAAATAACAAAAGGCTAATTTCGGAAGATATTAACAATATATACACACACAGACACACACACACACACACACACACACACACACATATATATACATATATTTATACACATATATAGCAACAATGCAACAATAATAATAAGTTAAATACATTAAAAAAAATAGAGTGCAAGGAGCAATAATTGAAAATGATAATTATTTTTTTCAAATTTTTCCCCCAAATGTGGTACAATTTAATTCATTAATTTAGGAAAGATTATTAAGCAATATGTATACATACATATATGCATTGGAAAAAAATATATAAATAAAATAAAATGACATAAGAGGATTAGGATTAATATGAGAAAATCTAATAAACTAGGTGTCAATAAAATAAAAGGGGTAGAAGGAAAGAGAAAAAAAAGAAAAAATAAAATTTCCAAACTAATAAAACCAAAAAAAAAAAAAACCCAAAGACCCCAACATTTCCCCCCAGGCGCGAAAAGCCCCCTCCCCTGTTTTCCTTAACTACCCAAACCCCCTATTCTACTGCTATAGACACCGCCAGTCGTGCCACCAGAAGCTGCCCTTGATCTCCACTGACTACCATCCACCTGCGCCGCCAATTACTTCCTCTTGTTTTGCTCTACTTAGGTGTGAGAAAGTGAAATCTTAACTCTCATGAATTTGAGTTTCATTGTTTGATGGGTGAATTTTTGTACCAGATGATATATTTAGCTTGAATGACTATTAATTTGCAGTTTTTTTTTTTTTGAATTTTGGATGTGAAATCAAATGGTGAAGTGAGGTTGGAGATGAATATGATATTAGGGGTTGGATGGTTGGGTGTAAAGATTAAGCTTGTCTATGATATGTTAATGGCATTTAGATTAATTTTAACAAATATTTAAAAGAAATTAATAGGTTGTATATGTTGGATGTGTGTGTTGTGGCCATCAGCTTAATGGATTAGGGTTTAGATGCTTGGATGAAATTCAACCTTGGTTATGTTGCTTTGATCATTTTATATGAATTTTTAAAGGTAATTGAATGAAAATTAAGATGTGTATGTATGTGCATGATGTTGTAGCATGGGTATGTTTTATGAACTAGTTGCTAAGTGATGGTGGTGGAAAAGGTAATGGAGGGAAATATAACAACTTGAATGTTTGAAAATTATGAGCTTGTGAGGGGTTATAAAGGAAGGAGGGAGGGAGAACAAGTTGTTTAGGAAATTTATAGATTAATTAAGTTATTATATAGTTATGGGCTAAATTTAAAGTAATAAGAAGGTGAGTATTGTGAGTGAGAAAGAAGAAAAATGGGTGTTGGGCCAATCCAAAGGGATCTTTTATAATAATTTAACGGTTTAGATAAGTTAAGTATGTAACTTTTGTGTAAATCGTGGTGCAATTAAACATCCACGAGTTTGAGTTTACATTTGAATCAAGTGTTAGCCAAGTGATTATGGAGGGGCTAAGGGCTTTGTACATGCTTGGGATTAGCGAGAAGAAATAAAACAAAGACCCATCGAGTTCGGCCAAGACCAAGCTGGCGACATCACTAAACCAAGTCACGAGCTTTCCTTAATGATATGCTATTAAAAAGCTAGTAATGATTAAAATAATAAATATCACAGTAAGAAAATAATCATGATTCTAGCAATACGCTACTTACGATGTTGTTATACCAACAAGCACAACAAAAGTATTAATACTAACGAACTTTTAAGAGTAACCACACTAATACTAGCAGTAACAGTAGGAGTAGAAATAATAATAATAATAATTATTATTATTATTATTATTATTATCATTATAACAGCGACAAGAACGGCGTTAATACTAGCAATCGAAACAAAGTAAATGATATTAACAAGCTTAAATGATAATTCGAATGATAGCGACGATAACATCAATATTAATAAAAACAAGGCGAGTCACACCACTACGCTATCATAATATTTATTAAATGAGCCTTAGCAGTATTAAACAGAGAAATGAAAAACAGAAGTAAAATAGAATCAAAATTGAGTTAATAACAATTGTTATGCTAATAATTAAAAGGGAGGTTAAGGGAATTTAAATTATTCATTAAGTCAGGAAATTTGATAAAACTTCTTAACCTTGCACTAATCATAAAACTTACATATTTGAAGTAGAAGTAAGGTCACCTCTGTCGCTTCAAGTTACCGACAACAATTTTCACTAAAAAGGAGAGAGATTTTGAAAGACCAGGTATGTACATCTCTTATGCTCTTCGAAAACTCACAAGTTTCTTAAACTATACAAAATTCATATAATATTTATATGATGAATCATTTGATGCAATGTTTGGTCACTTAAGGAAAGTGGCCCCATCAATTATTAATCATCAGGGCTTACGTCCTTTACTTTACCCACGTGGTTGCAACTCAGGCTTCCCGATCGGCATGGAAGGTGTGCGCGCACCTATCTCAAGAGTGCTTTAGACGTCAATCGGGGTCCCCTTTCAGATAATAATCGGCAAATCAACTTTACTTACATATTCTCTCTCCCCTGTTTGTAAACAATATGTTTTAAAACACGGGCGCCCAACTAACTGAATACAAAATCTATTTTACTGCATAAGGATGAATGTGCTGAGCTTTGGCTCATCATTCAAACATTTTATATTTTCTGTTTTAGGTAAGGGTTCAGTGAACAGCTCATCTCCTGGCGAGGCAGAAGGAAGCAAGAAATGAACGAGAATTGCAGCTTTTGCTAGATGTTAGCTAGTCAAGTGCTCACAGTAATTTACAGGGTGGCACCCTTGGAACTTGTTGATTGTATATTCTTTTGGACTTTGGAATTGCTAGTGCTTGGTATTTACATGATAAACTATCATGTGTACTATGAACTGAACAAGTAGTCAAATGTATGCTTCATTTTCAAAGTTTAGTAAAGCAGGTGATTGTGTGAGTAACGTAGTGTTATAGGTAGTTTTATGCAGCCTTGGTCCATCATGGAATGACGGCAATGCCTCCAGCCAAAAGACTTTCATTGCAAATAAGCAATTAAGTTAGATTAATCATACATTAGTGATTGGCAGCATTACACAGCGAGTTAGAAGGCATCATTTCAAAATAAACTTTATAAGTTACCTAATATCATCCTTGAAACCGTTGCATCATATGACAAATGGATATAGCATGCATTCTTTGGTTTTCTTGGAGGTCTTAATGACATAAACGTCCTTGACCGCTTACCGATTTTTCGAGAGCTGTATGAAAGAGAGGCTCCTAAATGTGAGTATGCCGCCAATGACCACGAGTACAAGATATGATATTTTCTTTCTGATAGAATTTATCAGAAACTTGCAACATTCGTTAAAACTATCCCATTTTTGCAAGGTCTAATGGCAAAAATCTTCACTGAACGTCAAGAATTAGTCATAAAGGATGGTGAGTGAGCATTTAATGTACTACAAGCTCGATTTGCCATTGTATGTGGCCTTACTCGACTAATGGAGAAAGAGGGCATCAATGTTATAATGAGAGCATGACATAGACTGGCCTAGAGGCTATTGTTAGCTATGAGTGTCATCCATACTATAAGACGTACTTTCAAATATCAAAAAAAGTTTGCAACCTTGAGACACATGCATGTCTCCAAGCGAACTTGATTGAGAAAATATTAAAGCAAAATTCGGTGGCGGCAACAGAGATGATAGTTGAATATTCCTCATATTGTATTTTTTACATGTTATTGTATTGTTTTTATTTTTAGTTAAATATTGTGATCAATGAATCTTTTTTTTAAATTGAACTATTATAATTTTTTTCTTTTTTGATGTCCAACTTGTATGTTGGTTTTTTAAGTCAAATTTTAATCAATGTATCTTTTTTTTTATTTAACATCAAACTCTCATGAATTTTTTTTCAAGCAAGTGTGATTTCTTTTATAAAGTTGACCTTTTGAATTGGTTTTTTTAAATAAGAGCTTTTAAATAGTTTTGTTATAAATTATATGGGCAATTATTTTTCACAAAAATAATAAAGCGAAATTATAAAGCAAAACACAAAAACTTTAGTAATTAAATATGTTTAGTTGTGAGGTCCACATGTATTATTTTATTTGGTGAGCTAAATTGGTGAGTCTTACATTTGAGAGAGGAAGGATTGTGAGCCATAAAGTTGACTCACAATCTAATGTAGATGTAGTAGGCTTCTACTGATGAACGAAAAATAAGTCTCATCATTGTACATGCCCTTGGGAAGGCCTGTAGACACCAAAACGAAATAACTGGAAGACGTATTTTTGTCTTTTAGAAATCCTTGCAGTAATTGCTTTTCTATTTTCTAGATAAAAGCATATTTGTTACTTCTTAAATAACTGACCTAAGGTCGGTGGTTATCAATTTCCCTTAAAAGATATAAGAGCACTAGTGTGACTTTTAAATAGATTTATATATTATTGATAAGTTTGGTATTCTATGTTCAATCCTCAAGGCAAAGAGCCATATTTCAGTAATTCTAAGGTACATACCTACGTACCATGTTTAGGTACATACTTACATAAGAGATATCATATAATTAGACTAAATCCCTATTTTATTTCCCCCATCCAACAAGCATTTTCACAATTCTCTCAATCCAACTGACTAGAAAAAGATATACTGCAGGAAACAAAAGAGGCACTACAGATAAGAAAAGATACACTACAGACAAGGAAAGACAAATTACATTAAACAAAGGGTACATTGTAGGAAAGAAAAGATACACTATAGAATAGAAAAGATACATTACTGACGGAAAAAAATATACACAGCAACATCTTGAGGGTGCGTCCGCTGTACGACTCCAGGGTATGTATCATGCTAGATACATACGTTTGTCTCTAAAAATTTTCTGCATATTTATATGGCTTCATAGGTCTGTTCAATGCACCCATCCCCACTAATTATATATATATATATATATATATATATATATATATATATATATATATATATATATATATATATATATATATATATACACACACACACACACTAAGATCCTGTTCTTTTCGTAGTTTAATCAACCCAACCCACACTTACCTACTCTCACCCACTCCTTCCCCCCTCTTCCCACTCCTTCCCACACTTAAAAAAAATACCACTCCTTCACACGCTCACCTACTCCTTCCTACACCTACATAAAACAACCATTTTTCATATTCTGAAAATTTTTATAATTTACGTAATTGTGTGTACGAATAATCCGAGAGTAATTATGAGCAGTTTTAATTTTTCGGATGTTATGGAATAGTTTTATTTTTTGGTTGTCATTGGTTACGAGATATTCGTTGTAGGTTAGAAAGCTTGTATGGTTGTTGCTGTGTATGTGACAGAATAATTTTCTGTACATCGTAATCCATGACAGAAGTTGCAGATATTTTTTTTCCTACGTATAATTTTTTGGTATTGTTCATAATTCGTGATAGAAAGTGCAGATGTATTGTAGTTGACATTATTTTTAGAAATTTTATGTTACTTGAAATTTTTTTATTTCTTTATCTTTCATTTTGTTCTTTTTTATTTTTTTATTTTGTTTATTTTTTATTTTTTATTTTTCATTTTTGTATTTTTTGTTTTTATTTTTGTATTTTTATATTTTTGTATTTTGTATTTTTGTAATTTTTCAATTTTTCAATTTTTATTTTTTATTTTTTATTTTTTATTTATATTTTTATTTTAATTTTAATTTTTTAATTTTTTAATTTTTAATTTTTTGTATTTATTTTTATTTCTCATTTTTGATTTTGTTGCATTTATTTTTTTATTTTTCATATTTTTATTCCAGAAAAACAACTTGCAAAAAATTCCAAAAAAATAAAAAATAAAAAAATAAATACAAAAAAATAAAAAATAAGAAAATAAAAAATAAATACAAAAAAATAAAAAATTAAAACTACAAAATTTAAAAAATTTGAGAAAAATAAAAATTAAAATAAAAAATAAAAAATAAAAACATTTAAAAAATTTTAAAAATAAAAATAAAAAGTAAAAAATAAAGAATTTAAAAATTTAAAAATTTAAAAAATAAAAAATAAAAGATAAAAAATATAAAAATATAAACAAAATAAAAAAATAAAGAAAATAAAAATAAAAATACAAAAATAAAAAATAAAAAATAAAAAATAAATAAAATAAACAAAATAAACAAAATAAAAAAGAACCAAAAAAAAAATACGAAAATAAAAAATTTTCATCATCATTAATTACTATCACAATAAAATTATTACATTATAAAACAAAAAAAATTAATAACCAATACTTCAATTTCATTCAACTATATTCAACTACATTCAACTTTCACCCACACTCAACAATTCTTTCCCATACTTTAAAAAAAATTACCACACTCATCTACTTTTCCCCGTTTCCCACACTCACCCTCTCAACACCCCCCATTTCCCAACGAAAAGAACAGGGCCTAATTATATTTATATATAACCAACACAGGTTGGTTTAAATGGTTTGACACTTGTTTTTCTTAAAAACAAGATCTTTTGTTCAAGTATTGTGAACGGAAAAAATATGTGATGGAAAAACTCTACCCCTTATTGCAACCGCAGTAGCCTAACTCCAGTGAAATGGAGAATTCAAAACCAAATGGAGAACGCTGCGCTCGTGGCACATGTCCTGTTAAGTATTTATTGAGATTTTATTTTAAATACAAAATTAAATAATATGTGATTTAAAGTCATCATAATAAATAGTATCTTTTTAACTATTTCAATTAAAAAAAAAGGAACAAATTACAAATATATTAATATTATTATGTCTAAAATTTAAATAATATTTCTAAAAACAATAGCTTGTGATGTTGTAAAAATGGGGTCGTACACGGGGCCCACAAGTTTTTGATGTTGTAAAAAGAATAACTTGTTAGACTATCCTTAAATGTCATAACTCATCATTATGAAGAAGTCTTGGTCTTTTATAATTTACAATTTATCTAGATTGAAAAACTAAACCTTTTTTCTAACCTAGAAAACCAAAAATATGAATGCAGCTTTTTCCGCTTATGACATTCAATTGTGTTTGTGCGCTCATTTTTATAGCCTTGTATGGACTTGCAGAATTTGATCATTTCATTACTTGATTCAATGATTAAAAAAATTGAAATTTTTTTAAAAATTCAAGTCTGCTGGCAAATAAATTCAAGCTCAAAATATTAATTGTAACTTGAAAGTTGTATCAAAGCCTAAAATTTTGCTAAAACTGTCTACATAATTTAAGCAACACAGATTAAGAAGATTGATAGTTTAGATTGTATGATAGCTTAGCATTAAGGTTTATATGAGCTCAAGCTCCTTTCACTAAGCATGAGCGAAAACAAGGATAAAACTTACGAAAGAACAAAAAATGAGGGTGAAAGCTCAATATGAAGACCAATTGGAAGTGTGAGGAAGGTTAATTTGATATGAGCAGACACTGGCATAATGCCAGTGGCACAACCCACAAGTCTACATATGTTGAATTGCCATTTACAGGGAAACCCAAAGAAAACCAACCATAGTTGGGTACATAAATTATACGAGTAACTCTTATATTGGAAAGTGAATGACGCTTGGGACGCATTCCACATCAGAGAACTAGGTTCAACTCTTCGCGGACACAAATTGCATTTTGTGAGAAGCGTTTGCGCGGGATGTGCAACTAGGCCCTTTAAGTCTACGCTTTGCAGTTTTGTCTTCCTGCTCCCTTATTTGTCTAAGCACGATAGGCATGCTAGATAATATCCCAAAAATGTGAACCATTAACTACCTTGTCTCTTATCCAGTAGATGACAATTTACTCTGCAGAGGATTACTCTTTGGATCAATTGATCCCACGTCAGCTATGCTGAACAAGCCAGCAGGATCAATTTACACTAAAGATGCCATTATCAATGGGAGGTAGGTCACACTTCGAGAATATACTATAGATGCAACTAGTTGATTTAAAAGCACCCAAAAGACAGAAGGTAGGAGTCCATTCATAATAAGCATTAGAAAAAGAAATGGAGCTACAAATTTAATTCAAACTAGCACTATAGGAAACCGAGCAGCCATCCACACTTAAAATTATCTCTTCTCATGCGTATATGGGTGCAGAAACCCACTCGCCACATTTAGGTCAAGCATGCATAGTCCATGGGTGGGGAAAAATCTACCACGCTTATTAACCGTGGCAGCCAGCGCTGTGATCATGCCCAAAATGGACATCTATCTGCAATTCTGCACGCTTACAAGTGTGAGTACCGTTCCACTCCTAAATCTATCAGTAGCATAAGCCATCAACAAAACATTACACCGTGTACTCCTGCACATATAAGGGCAGCATGTGATCAGAGAAATAGTTTTAGTACTGAAAAGTGGCAAAATTTACTAATATGATAAAATAGTTATTTTATCCTTTTCCTTAGGAGCGGGGTGGGGAAGCAATCTATGAACGCACTTGAATGTATGTTGTTTCGTTTTTAAAACTTGAAATACTAACTCTAATTCAACAGGGAGATTTAGAGCCAGGGTACACGAGAGACTATTAGTAAGTAAATACAAAAGACAATTAAACTAGATGGCGAATCATTGTACCTTTTGTTAGAAGTAATGACAAAATTAGCTTCCTTCATTCCTACTTCTTGTCTTACATAGAAGGATTAGAAGCCCCTTGTGGGGCTTTTATTACTCCCTCTTTTTTGGGCTTGTTGAATTTATTTGGGGTTGGTTTTAGTAGTGTTGGGGGGTAACGATGAACACCACACGAGTGTGAGCCGCCCAGTCCGATCTGGCCCGGGCAAGCGCGGCTGTGGGCTGTGGGATTTATCTACTAATTTTTTGGATATAAATTCTTTTATTTTTTTCTGTCCATTGGCTGCATAACTGTCAATGTTCACCTGTAGATTTCCCTCGAATTTTTGCTGCAGCAACGACTAGTGACTATGTTCTTCAGCAGTATGAGTAGTGATCCTATTTTCTAGCCGTGAAGTCACAGCAGTTCCTACCCCCCCCCCCCCAATAGCTCCATTTTGCAGTATAAATATCCCGTCCTCTGCTGCTGCAACTCACACCAAGCATCTCATCTCTATTCCTCTTCTCTGCTTCTCTACTCTCTATTGTTCTAAGTGTTATGGGCATTTGTAATCTTGTGTTCTCCAAGCTTCTGGACACGAGTGCACACGTTTAGCAAACTAGATGTGTGAACCTTGGGGAGCGAATGACTATTTCGATTTGTACCAAGATCGAGCCAAAATCGCTTTCAAGGCAGTGGTACTACCACGGTACAGCTCTCGTTGTCATCTCCCTACCATTGATGTAAAGCTATTTTTCTTACAATTTGAAAGCAATTTCTGACATATACAAATCAATGGCTCTTTCTATTAACAAAGCTCTCCCAAACCTCTCAAAACGCGAACCTCTGGACGGAACCAACTACAAACGTTGGTCCCAATAGCTTATAATTTTTTCTGAACAGTTAGAATTAGATTATGTGTTTTTGTCTGACTTACATGAACAGAACGTTGCATCTGAAACCTCTGCTGCTTCCCCTGATGGAATAGTAAAAGACAAAAACAAGCCTGCTAATGAGGCTACCTTCCAAAAATTTAAGAAAGACAACAAAATGGTTAGGGGGCATCTATTGAATCATATGACTAACCCCCTGTTCAATTTGTTTGTCACATTCAAAACTACCAAAATCATATGGAAGAGACTGGAGGTCAAATATGGAGTTGATGGTGTTGGAAAAAAGAAATATGTGGTTGGTTGAATGGCTGCGGTTTCAAATCACTGATGATAAACCAAGCATGTAGCATGTTCATGTTTACTAGAATCTGTTTGCTGAAGTTCTAAATGAAAACATAAAGATGTATGAGATTCTGCAGGTTAATATGCTGATCAAGAAATTCTCACCATCCTAAAGTGACTATTGGAATTAGCTGAAACATAAGAAGAAAGATCTCTCCTTGCAGGAACTGATTAGTCACATAGGAGAGGCTAATCGTCTCAAAGATAAGCTGGACTCCATATCCTTAAATTCTTGTAAATTTAACCTAGTTCAATGTTCTGTGTCTACTCACAGAGACCGGTTTAAAGGCTAAGGCAGGAAGAATAAAAGCTAAACCATCCTAGAAAGCTGAACAAGTTCAGCAACAAGATCCAGAAACCAAAAGGGTTGTGCTATGTCTGTGGCAAGTCAGAGTACAAAGCATACCAATGTCCACTCCGCAAAGTACAGTCTCAATGGAACCAGAAACTTGCTAGACCTGTTGCTCATGCTAACCTTGCTGAGGACAACAAAATCATCTGTGTAATAGTCGAAGAGGCAAACTTGGTGGCGAATAGTGCTGAATGGGTATGCGACACTCAAGCTTCAAGACACTTCAGGGGCAACAAAAAACTTATGCAGGACTTTAATGACGTGACAGACGGTGAATGTGTCTACTTTGGAAACCCTATGTCTGCAAGAGTTATGAGTAAAGGAAAGATTCTTCTCAAATTTACTTCTGGCAAATTATTATCCTTAAGCAATGCACTGTATGTGCATTTCCTTTGCAAAAACTTGGTTTCTAGTATACTTCTCAACAAAGTTGGAGCGAAAACTATTGTTGGAGATGACAAAGTTGTTATCTGTTATAATGGGGTCTTTATTGGGAAGGGATACCTGAATGGATGTTTATTTGTACTTAATCTTGCTTCTGACACCACAAACGAAAATGCTTCTAGTTCTGCTTATATTACTGAGTCTGTTGATCTATAGCATGGTAGGCTAGGCGATATTAATTTTGTTTCCATAATATGACTCCAAAATATGCGTTTAATTCCCGTTGTGAATATTGATAATTTCTCTAAATGCCTTGTGTGTGTAGAAGCTAAATATGCTCAAAAGCCTCTCAAACCTGTTACTAGTAGAAAAATAGTATTAATAAACCAGTGTGTTCAGACCTACCAGACTTCAAAAACACAGTCAGCAAAGGAGGAGAGAAATACTGCACCACCTGGCGGCTTGAAAGGCATCATTTGAAAAGAAACTTTATAAGTTGCCTAATATCATCCTTGAAGTCATTGCATCATATGACATATGGATATAGCATGCATTCTTTGGGTTGTCTGGAAGTCTTAATGACATAAACGTCCTTGGCCGCTTATCGAATTTTCAAGAGTTATATGAAAATGGCTCCTAAATGTGAGTATGCTGCCAACGACCATGAGTACAAGATATTATATTTTCTTTCAGATGGAATTTATCAGAAACGGGCAACATTCGTTAAAATTATCCTATTTCCATAACGTCTGATAGCAAAACTCTTCGCTTAACATCAAGAGTCAATCATAAAGGATGGTGAGTGAACCTTTACTATATTAAAAGTTCGATTTGCCATTGTACGAGGCCTCGCTCGACTTATGGAGAAAGAAGACATCGTTATTATAATAAGAGCATGTTATATATTGGTATGGAGCCTATTGTTAACCACGAATGTCATCCATACTATGAGTCGTACTTTCAATGATTAAAAAAAGTTTGCAACCGTGACACGCATGCATGTCTCCAAGCGGACTTGATTGAGAAAATATAGAAGCGAAATTCGGGGGTGGTGATAGAGATGATAGTTGAATATTCCTTATATTGTATTTCTTAAAATGTTATTGTATTGTTTTTATTTTTAGTAAAATGTTTTGATCAATGAATCATTTTTTTAAAAATGAACTATTGTAATTTTTTTTTTTTTGGATGTCCAACTTGTATGCTGGTTTATAAAGTCAAATGTTAATCAATTTATCTTTTTTTTAAATTTAAACATCAAACTCTCGTAAATTTTTATTCAAGCAAGTGTGATTTATTTATAACATTATTATGGGAAATTATTTTTCACAAAAATAATAAGGCGAAATAACAAAACAAAACATAAAAACTTAAGTAATTAAATATGTTTAGTTGTAAGGTCTACATGTAGTATTTTTTTTGTTGATAAACACATACGAGATGGCTTATCACATTTGGGAAGCTTTCTATTGGGGTAAGTCGAATGAGGTCGTTCTGCCCCATCTTGCCGATCCACCACTGTCGGACTACAGCTACTATGCATCAATTTTATAAAGGAATACGCGAAGGAGGTTTCCTACATTCAACTGAGTAACTTTTCCTACTGGGAAACTTCTTTTATTGAAAGTTTAAAAATAGAAATATTACAATGAAAATATTTGAACTGGGACATAAACAATTAAGATCATCAGAGGTGCTTGCTCAAAGAGAAATAGAGAATCTTGATTTCTCTTTTGCTCAAATATGCTTAAATGACTGTATCCCTTCTCAGGATTCTATTTGTCCTTTTATAGAGGAGCTAGGCTACCAAGGTTGCCCTAAAGGCAACAGTACACGCTGATATTTTCACATGGCTACAGTTGCCCTCACATGGTTGCAATGAACTATATTATTTTCCTTACACTTACTAAAATACAGTGATGGTACAATAATTTTCAGACAACATTTAATGTTTGACAGGACTTAGTCATCCATGTTGAGATTCTACACGTCTTCATCTCTAATAATATCTTCCATACCATTATTATCCAACTAATTATCCAAATCTTCATTAACTTGTAGATGCTCTGGATCCCATTTCTCAAATAATTCATGAAGATATTTCGTTCCTTTTTCTGATAAAAATTTTCCAACTCTAACATTAAAGAGATAATCAAAGATATCTTCTAAAGTCGCTCCCCTACATTCATACATTGGTGAAACTCATTGTGATAAGCGAAAGTAATGTTTCCGCAATGTATTAATGTTTTTCCTTGTTCAATTGATGCGCACGTTTGATGATAAATGTTGTAAAAATCAATGACTCTTGCTAAAGCAAGATCACTGACTAATTTTTGCCATTCTGAAAACTAATCTTGTCATTAACCATTAAGGTCGTCGAAATCAACCATCTGAATAAGATAATAGGTTGGTTTGGCTTTTCCATTTCATACTCAATTAGTGCATATTGTACCTCCACATATAGGTATCTATTATATGGAATTTTTGATGAACTATTAGGAGATGTAAGAATCCAATGGATTCTTCTAAACATGCATTGCTGAAATTTAGTTGCTCTTGAGAAAAATGGGTATTTCGGATCTAGAATTTCCTTAAACTAAACTACTAGCCCATATTCCTAGGCTTTAATGATGGGGTTATTTGGGAAGATTGAATTTACTGAGAAACTAACACCACTAACTCTAAATCTATTAGGAAAGTGGATTGTAATAGTCCATGATTCTCAAATATTGTAGAAATAATTATGGTATTAGTCGATACAGATTACATACCACTCGTTGAACCATTTTTCTTGAACATGAAAACTTATTTTTTCTTGAATATCATAAGGACAAATTAGGTAATTTATTTGTAATTCTAGAAGGCTAAATCTTTGGGCTATTAGATAGGTAGTAGATAGCAGACCAAAATTGATCTATTTTTTGTATGGAATTCTAACATATCCATAAGGATTCTACTAAGGAGAAACCCGTTCTAGCAGTAATGGCATCTCATTTTGGATTTCTCCTTTTCCAATAAGAGTTCTGCTCTGATGATCACCATTAGCGAGTTCTCAAGTTAAACTAACTGCCAGAGAGTTCTTTGATCCTTATATATGTTCAATAGCGAAGGAAAACTGGTTAAGCCATAATTGCCAATGAAGGATTCACTCTTGCGCCTGCATATTTGATAAATTCTTTTTCACAAAACCAAGTATTTCTTTGTAAGTAGTTCGAATAAGAAAAGATTTTGGGACTAAAAAGATTAAGAACTTTTTAATTCCTCTTATAACTACAAAGATTTCTTTTTCCACTCTGAGATAGTAGCATTCTGCTTTATTAAAACTTCCACTACAATATTTACAGAGTTTTTCTCCTTCTCGTCTTTGATTTTGAATACCACACTCTAGTACTCATTGCTGGCATCTTTCTTAAGAATTAATCCATCTCCTTCATTAGGCAAATTAAGAACATGAAGATTTCACATCTTTTGAAGTTCTGAACAATCTTTGAATCACTAGGGGCCCATGTCTAATTGATTTCTTTCTTGAGTTGCTGCTGAAATGGTTTTCTTAATTTAGCTGGATCATTGATGAAATCTGAAGCATAGGTAAGACAACCAAGAAACCTTTTAATTACTTCCTATCTTCAATCTTTTCCAGAAAGTTTTCAATTTTTCCTAGTATATGCTTTTGGAGGATCACTTCTCTAGCTTTTATCGCTAATGACCCTAAGAACTCGATTTCAAGTTTAGCATAAATGCATTAGTTCTTACCAAGGGTAATACCATGATCAATGCATCTTTGGGTGACAACAGGACATCATCTTCGTGTTATTTTATAGTCTTCGAAAAGATAAGGATACCATAAGTATAAACTAGGCAGCAATGATGAAGATATTTGAAGATGTTATCCTTTCTTCTTTGGAATATTTATGGAACATTTTTCAGACCAAATGGCATTACTATCCACTCATATGTCATTGTGGAGCATTAAATGCAGTTAAAAAAATGCTTTTGGCATTCACTTTTATCTGCCAGTATCCGCTCTTGCAATCCATTTCAAGAACCAAGACGCTCCTTGAGTTCTATTAAAAAGGACTGCTTTGTTAGAAATATAATAACCCATCAAAAACAATGTTATCATTAAGTTTTTTATAATTGATTACCATTCTAGCTTTTCCTCTTTTTTCCTCAACATGATTTTATAACATGAAAGCGGGACTGGTCTGAGGACTCTCGCTACTCCTGATTAATCATTTATCCAGAAATTCTTTAATTTGTTTGTCAAATTCTTGGATATCCTAGAGTGTATACACCATTTGTTTTGCTTGAATAATAGTGTTGGGACTAATAAAGTAATCTTTGCAAATATCTTGTCTTTATCCTAAAATTTTAAAGGATTATAAGAGTAGAGTTCCTTGCATAGTTACTCTTGTTGTTCAATAATTTGCTCTTTAATAGATAACTCAAGTAGTGAGATTGTTAGTGCTATCTCACATTGTGTAGGTATTACCTTCTCACCACGCCGGTTGCATGTAAACTCAATCTTCTGATGAGTGTAAACCTTACTGAATTTTTCAATAGGAACTGAGCGACTATTAATTGTAAATATTATTTGGCTTATGGTCTATGTGCATGGAGAATATAGTCTCTAAAAATTATTTCCAATAATCATATCATAAGAGGATTTATCAGTGGCTCATAGAACTGGTATAATGCATTGGACTCCTTATTCTATGAGTAACCCTTCTATTGCCTCGTTATGGCTCATAATACTATTATTAACTATCCTTACTTGTAAAAGATTCTTAGCTTTTTTTCACATAAATTCTGAAAATAATGCTCTTTTTCTAAAGCATACAGAACAACTACTCGTCATGCTAATTGTATCATCTTCTTTAAGCTCTTCTTTGGCTAATGAAGATTCTCCTCATTCTGATCTTGCATTTATGCTTCTTAATAATTAAGGTTTAATGATTTTACCATTCTCATTAATTTTTATTATATTTTTCTTAATGATTTTTGTAGGGTTGGCAAAATTAGATATATATGAATGATCAATCTTTATCTCCTATGGATTGGATTTAATCCTCTTAATCTTTTGCATAAGGGTAGGACTCTCAAATTTTTCTACCTCAATCATTGTTACATTAGTCTTTGAGTCTATAGTATTATCTAATTTATAAATTATCTTCCAACATATCCTCAGTGGGTAATCTCCTCTATTTGTATTCATTCCAACTGTTTTTATTTTAAGAGATATGAAGTTTTTAGCAAATTCATCTTTGAGACTCACATAATATCCAGGCCGACAATTGAATCCGACTTTCTCATTGCATAAATTAGCCTTAATCCCTGTGATAATTTGATTATTGAACTTGGTATGCTTGATATTACAAAGCAAAGCATAAAGATCAATATTCTTACCACAATGCTGTAACAGAGTAATTTGAACTTGAACATTTCCAATATGAATATACTTATAGTTTCTATCTTTGTCATGCTTAAGGATGTTTTCCCAATTAATGAAATTAACTTCTCCCACATCATGCTCACAGTCCTTTATTTCTAAATCTCCTTCCATTATTTTGCATACATACTTACTCTTCACTTGAAAGACGGATTTTTTTTATACATCATGTCTTTTGAAATTATGAGAAGAACCCAATCCCCTTTGACTTCTTTGTTCTCATTGTCTACAACAAATTCTTCTCCCTAAAGATCGCTGAGGCTAATTGAGCCACTTTCCATCATATGACTGGTTTCTTCATTATCACTTTCTTTTTATTCTTCTTCTAGTATACTTTTGACATTTCTTTTGTTGTTATTAAGGGCTAGGTCTAATACCTCTTCCTCACTGAGCTCAAAGTAATCTAGGCTACCCAAGGTCTCAATAAGCTTGTTGTTTTTTCTATTTTCGCATTCATCTATATAATGACCTACTTCTCTATATGCCCAACATTTACAATTGTTTTTCCTAGCCAGACAGTAAGAGGTTTTTCTAAAGAAACTTCATTTTTTAGGGCTTCATTTATGATAATATTTTATTTTATATTTCGCTCCCCTTTGCTTGTTAAAACTCTTTTTCGTATAAAATTTTCTTTTTCTTCTCCTTTCAGGTTCCTTTCCTGATTAGTAAGGAGAATCCCAACAAGTTAGAAACTATTTGGTAATTTTCTAATTTTGCCTTTAGAGATCAAGAAATTGACCATTGATCTTTAATAAGATATTCTTGACCCAAGAGTGTCAATGACGTCTGCTTTTTCAAGCCTTACAATATATTTTTCGTTAATTATGGAATTTATTAGATATGACAATTTGTCATAGAACACGTCAAGATTGGTGTTATTATGCCCAAGTTTGTCGTAATATTAACTAAATTCAGCAATATAGTTTTTCAGATACCTCATGTCGCATAATTCTATGCTATTAATCTTTCTTTGCTATTCTCTAGCTTTTTCTTCAAAATTAAGTTTAGCTCTAATAAACTCAGTTTCAATTTCTTTACATAAATCTTTGAACATTGCAATTGGTATTTCCATCATTTTTAATGCATTTTTACCATCTTCATTTACTGAATCATACCTGTCAGGTACAGTAAAAGAGAAACTATGTTCAACATAGTTTAGAAAATTTACAGCATTCCATGTAGTATTAAGGTTTAAGACACTATTCATACCCCTTTCTCAATGCTCAAATATTTCTTCTCTGTTATGGGCTCCAACGATGCTTAAGATATGTTATGTTTGGCTAATTAGGGTAAGGCTAATCTTTTTGAATGTCGTAGTTTTCCTTAGGTAAATCCAAAGGTAAAATTGGTCGTACATTCTGTTGTGACGTATCTAGGTCTCATGAAATGAGTATTTCTTCTAGAGGGTTCACCAAATTCTTCAGGCTTAGGAATGCATTGTCGTCTAAATTGTTCTTAATTTCATCCTTGTTGAGTTCTTCTCCAATTTCATTAATCTTATCGTTAAATACCATTTTACCGTATTTTTATCCAGTTTTCTTCTAACTTCTACTAATGGTAACACATTAAGATACTCTAGTTTAATTAGATCCATCTGCTGATATATTTTTTATTCCAAATTAGACATTGTTTGTCTCTTCATTCTCATCAGATAACGCATCTTGTTTATCAACTATTGCATCCACAATTTTGTTTAATTCTTCCAAATTTTGTTCCTGTTCAAACATATTTTGTAGTTCTTTAATAGTATACTGTCTATACTCCATCCTCTTTTTCTTTTTCCGTCTTTTCAGATGATTTTTCTTCTTCTTCTTTTTGGATTTTTATATCATGCAAAGGAAATGGATTTTTATTTTTGGAATTTGGAAAGGATATTTATGCTAAAATGGAGAACTAATACTTGAACTAGATTTTCTACTATGCCTAATTTTATTAACTACAGAAGGATTGATTACCGATAATTGCTTCTTATTCTCCTTAACTTCAACCCTAATTTTAGCTAATTCGACTTTTAATTGTAAAACTATATCAGCAATATAGTTCAGTTGAGGTGCTACTGAAGTAATTCCTCCCAATGAATGAACAACATGTGAATAATTAGGATTACGACAAGTAGGTGATGATTAAAGCATTAATTGTAGTTAGTTAGCTTAATTAACCATTAATTAGTTTAATTATCTTAATTATTTTTGGTCAAGTGGCTCTGATACTAGATGAAAGAGGGGTTTCAAGTAGTTCCTATGAATGGAAAACCACATGCACAAAATTAAATTTTTCAAAAGTAAACTTTAAGGATTGGGCTTGTAACTGAAAAATTTTAAAAACTTAGGGTGCTTTTTGCAATTTAAAAGGTCATGTTTGGTCACTTTTGGTTCCGAAAAATATTTGCCCAAACTTAGATGGATGTCAAAATATTTACCCAAAATTGTCAGGTCAAAAAAACATTAGCCTATACCTTGAGGGACGCGATATAATTTATCACTACTAGATGCAACTATTTGATTTAAAAGCACCCAATAGACAAGAGGTAGGAGTCAATTTAAAATGAGCATTAGGAGAAACTATAGAGCTACGAATTTAACTCATACTAACACTATAGGAAACGGACTAGCCATCCACGCTTAAAATCATCTCTTCTCATGCATATATGGGTGGAGAAACCTACTCACCACACTTAGGTCAAGCATGCATAGTCCATGGTTGGGGAAATATTTGTTAGAGTAATGGTAATGGCAACAAGGCTTTCAAGCCTTTCTCCCTTTTTCTTTCTCTTTCTTACATTTGTCTCACATGGAACTTTTGTGGATGTTTTGAGGGGTTTGTATATTCCATTTTCCTTTCTCTTGTTGAATAACTCAAGACTATAGTTTATGGGGTGAGGGTGTCTTGGGCGACCACATGCGCGCGCGCCACCGCCGCCCTCCTGTCCGGTCCGAGCTGGGCGTAGCTCGCGAGTTGTGGGTTGTGGCCCTGTCTTATCTTTTTGGAAGAATTCCTTTTAATATTTTCGTGACAAATTACATTAAAATCTTCCGTGAATGCTACCAGATATTACGCTAAAATCTTCTGTGAATCACTTCCTACCGTTATGGTCTTCTTGGTCTTCCTCCTCCCCTTGAATGCTGCCAGATATTCTGCCTTGTTCTATGCCATTTTAATGGCCCTGTAACTGCCCTATTACCCCTATAAATAGAGGGCATAGCAGCAAGGCTCTTCACACCAGTACAGACACGTCTCCCCTTCCTTCTTCTTCTTCTCTGCGTATTCTGGGCTCACATACTGCATACTCCAAACACTTGGCAGTGAAATGCACGCGTTCAAGAGTACTAAGTTAACCTTAGGGAGCAACCGGCTGTATCAATTTACACCGTAGTCGGCCTGTAATTGCTTCAAGGTAGTGGTTTATCCACGACTCAGTCTGTTCGGTTGTTTACCAACCATTGTTAACTTTATTTTCTCTAACACTTTGACAGCAATTACTTTCTACAATGGCTACATCATTCCAGAAAAATCTCCTAAAACTCTGTAAAATCTGGCCCTTGATGGAACTAACTGCAAATGTTAGTCCCAAAAATTACTCCTATGCTTTGAACAGCTCGAGATTTTTTATGTTCTGTCCTCTAAACATCTTGACGGAGACAATACATCTCAGTATACTGATGCTGAGAACTCTCTCTCCACTCCTACTATCCAAAAGATGCCTGTCATTTCATTTGATGAGGCTGCTAAGAAGAAACTGGAAAAGGACAATAAACTAGCTCGAAGCTACTTGCTGAACAACATGTCAAATCCTCTGTTTGATCTATTTGTGAACTTCAAATATGTGAAGATCATATGGGCCAAACTGGAGATGAAATATGATTCAGATGATGCCAAAAAGAAGAAGTACATCGTTGGTAAGTGGCTGCAGTTCCAGATTGTTGATCACAAACCAATTATGGAATAGGTTCATACCTACGAGAACCTATGTGCTGAGGTGTTAAATGAAAGCATGAAGATGTGCGAAACTTTGCAGGCAAATGTTCTGATCAAGAAATTCCCATCATCTTGGAGCGGCTATAGAAATCACCTAAAGCATAAAAAGAAGGACCTAACCCTACAAGAACTGATCAGTCATATGAGGACTGAAGGGGCGAATTGGCTAAAAGATAAGATGTCTTCCCTATCCCTAAATTCTTCTAAAGCTAACCTTGTTGAATCTCTCGTGCCTTTAAATAGAGACAGGTTTAAAGGGAAAAATAAGAAAGATTAGAAGCAGTCCAAATATCAGAACCAGTTGAAAAGAACAAACAATGAGATCCAGAAGTAGAAGGTTATCTGTTACATTTGTGGCAAACCTGGCCATAAGGCATATCAGTGCAACCTTCGCAAAGAAGCTAGTTAGACAAACCAAAAACCTACCGGACAAGCTGCTGCATAAGCCAATCTGACTGAAGATACTGAGATTTTTTGTGCAGTGACGCTGGAGTTAAACCTGGTGTCTAAACCCATAGAATAGATTCTGGATATCAGAGCAACAAGGCACTTTTGCCCCAACAAGGATCTGATGCATGACTTTGAAGATGCTCCTGATGGCGAACACATCTTTACGGGCAATGCTGCCACTGCGAAAGTACCTCTTAAATTTACTTCTAGAAAATCTTTATGCTTAAACAATGTGTTATATGTACCTTCACTTCATAGAAACTTAGTTTCTAGTGGCCTCCTTGATGTTGCTGGTTTTGAAGTGAACCAGAAAGTTGGGAAAATTGTTATTCCTCGTAATGGGGTTTTTGTTGGGAAGGAGTATCATAGTGGGGGGCTTTTATTCTGAATGTTACCTCTGATGCAGCTAATAGAAATGCTTCCACTTCTGTTTATATCGTTGAGTCTGTGGATTTGTGACATGGTATACTTGGTCATGTTAATTACGTTTCAATAAACAAACTAAGGAACATGCGGTTAATTTCTAACATTCAAAATGTGATGTTTGGGTTGAAGCAAAATTTACTAAAAAACCATTCAAGTTTATAACAACTAGAAAGACTCAATTGCTTAAACTTCTGCATTCGGACTTAGCAGACTTTAAGAACACAATGAGTAAGGGAGGAAAGAAATGGTATATTACCGTTGTAGATGACTTCTCTAAATATACCAAAATTTATCTCCTCAAGTCTAAAGATGAAGCTGAGGAAATGTTCTTGAAATACAAAGTAGAAGTAGAGAATCAATTAGACCGAAAAATCAGGAGACTTAGTTCTGACAGAGGTGGGGAATATGATACCACTTCTTTAACTGCTTTTTATGAGAAAAATGGGATTATACATAAGACTAGTGCCCCTTATTCCCCTCAACAAAATGGCATAGCTAAACGGAAAAATCGTACTCTTAAGGAAATGATGAATGCTATGCTTGTTAGCTCAAGGTTGCCTGATAATATATTGGGGGAGGATGTTTTAACTGCTTGTTTTATCCTCAATAGAGTTCCTTATAAAAAGTTAGACCAGACCCCATCTGAACTATGGAAAGGATATGTCCCTAACTTGAGTTATTTGGAAGTGTGGGGGTGTCTGGCTAAGGATGCCTTACCTAGTCATAAACGTACCAACAAAGGCCCTAAGACCTTTGATGCTGTCTTTATTGGCTATGCTCAAAACAGTGCTGCTTGCAGATTCATGTCACTAAGTGATTATTCTATCTCTAAATATAGAGATGCAGAATTCTTTGAACATGTTTTTCCTTTAAAAAAGAAAGCGCCTAATATGGTATCTAATATTGTGCCTGAAACTGTGAACTTGCCTGCTTCTAGTTATAACGTTAGAGACATAGTAACTGAACCTAGAAGAAGCAAGAGACGTAGAATCGAAACTAGTTTTGGACCTGAATTTGTCACCGCCTTCCTAGTAGAAACCTTTGACAATTTGGATGTTGATGTCATAACCGAGGAACTTGTGTCCATCTTCTTGATTGAGGAAGATCCCAAAACCTATCAGGAGGCTGTAAGGTCCACTGACGCTACCTTTTGGAAAGAAGCTATTAAGAGTGAAATAGATTCTCTCGAGTCAAACAAAACATGGGAATTGACTGACCTGCCTAAGGGTTGTAGACCTAACAGCAGTAAGTGGATCTTCAAAAAGAAGTTGAGGTCTGATGGTTCAATTGATAAATATAAGGCCAGATTAGTTATTAGGGGTTTTGGCCAGAAAAAGGGGATAGATTATTTTGACACCTACTCTTCTATGATCAAAATAGCTACCATTAGAACTTTAATTGCCTTAGCTATAACCTTTGATCTTGTTGTACATCAAATGGATGTCAAAACAGCGTTGCTTAATGGTGACTTAGAGGAAGAAATTTTCATGATCCAACCTGAGGGTTTTGAGGGACCTAGTCAGGAGGACAAGGTATGTAGACTGAGAAAGTCCCTTTACGGTCTAAAGCAGTCTCCCAAACAGTGGTATGAAAAGTTTGACAGCTCTTTAGTGCAAAATGGCTTTGCTACAAATTTGTTTGATTCTTGTGTACATTCGAAAATGATTAGATCAGATTGTATACTTATATGTCTCTAAGTTGATGATATGCTGATCTTTAGCACAAATCTGCTTGTTGTTAATGAGACTAAAAAGCTGTTATCTTCTCTTTTTGAAATGAAAGACATGGGAGAAGTAGATGTGATCTTAGGGATCAAGATTCAGAAAACCAACATTAGTTTTTCATTATGTCAGTCACATTACATTGAAAAGGTGTTAAAGAAATTTAACTGTTTTGAAGTGACACCTGCGAGAACCCCTCATAATCCTAGCATACATTTAAAAAAGAACAAAAGACCCAGTGTATCTCAAACAGAGTATGCTAAAATTATAGGAAGTGTAATGTTTCTCATGAACTTTACTCGTCTTGACTTTATCTACGCCGTTCGTAGGTTAAGTCGCTATACTCATAACCCTAGCTAAGAAGATTGGGATGCACTTCTTTGTTTGCTCAAATATCTTAGAGGTAGTATTGATTAGTGTTTGCATTTTAGCAAGTTTCCTGCTGTGTTAGAAGGATATTATGATGCAAACTGGGTTTCTGATAACGATGAAGTTAGTTTAACTAGCAGTTATGTATTTACTTTAGGTGGAGGGGCTATTTCGTAGAAGTCTACAAAACAAACTTGTATAGCCTGCTCCACCATAGAATCTGAATTTATTGTTGTTGAGTTGGTAGGTGAGGAAGCATAATGGCTTAAGGGTCTATTAGCATATGTGACACTATGGGGAAAATAGGCGACTCCTATTTCCCTGCATTGTGACTCACAGGCAGCGATAGGAATGGCGCACAACAGTGCCTATAATGGAAAGAGGAGACACATCTGTATTAAACATAGTGCTGTGAAACAATTGCTGAAACATGGTGTCATATCCCTACAATATGTGACATCCGAGAAGAATCTGGTGGATTTTCTCACTAAAGGATTGACAAGGTGAGTGGTGCTTGAAACGTCGAGGGCGATGGGACTTAAGCCTATGGTTGAAGTGGTATGGTGGATACCCACTAGTGGTCAAACAAAACCATACTAATCTTCAAGATGCACTACATTCTTGTCCCTATGGCGTGTGGTAGTGCTTAGAGGATGAGCTTACGCTCTTAATGGATTCATATCCATTATGGGGGTGCTACTGAGAAGCACTTGATGAATTCATCATTTGATGATTGTGAGGTTGAGCTATATTGTGCTCTTAATAATTCCATAGCCATACTTATGGTGGTCTATGTTGAGATAGACTTGATGGAATTATCTACCTAAGTGTGAAGGTTTGGTTGCCTTCTATGAAAGACCAAGGTTGTCTCTCTAGAGCACTTATGAGACCCAAGCTGTGTGCATGGCCTTAAAAGCGCTAGTATGCCTATCGCGGAGTATGCAGTGTCTTAAGGGTTGATATGTGTTGTGGGGGTCTCAATCGAGGTCTTTCTAGTTCAAGACTTAATTCACTAGTTAGACTATTGGCTGTTGCCTCACATCACTAATGTGTCAATTCAAATCGAAACATATTGATACATAAGTATCTGACCCTCTTTTGCTCAGAATTCCTTTCCTAAATTGTTTTGCCTTGTATGCTATTAGTGGGGGACTATTAGAGTAATGGCAATGGCAACAAGGCTTTCAAGCGTTTCTCCATTTTTCTCTCTCCCCCTTACATTTGTCCCACATGGAACTTTTGGGGATGTTTTGAGGGGTTCATATATCCTATTTTTCTTACTCTTGTTGAATAACTCAAGACTATGGTTTATAGGGTTGAGGGTGTCTTGGGCGACCACACGCGCGTACGCCGCCGCCGCCAGCCTGTCCGGTCCGGGCTGGGCGCGGCCGCGGGTTTTGGGTTGTGGCCTTATCTTATCTTTTTGGAAGAATTCTGTTTAATATTTTCGTAACAGATTACGTTAAAATCTTCTATGAATGCTGCTAGATATTACGTTAAAATCTTCCGTGAATCACTCCCTACTACTATTGTCTTCCTAGTCCTCCTCCTCCCCTTGAATGTTGCCAGATATTCTACGTTGTTTTGCGCCATTTTAATGGCCTTGTAACAGCCATATTACCTCTATAAATAGAAGGCTTAGCAGCATGGCTCTTCACTCTAGTACACACACTTCTGTCCTTCCTTCTTCTTCTTCTCTGCGTATTCTGGGCTCACATACTGCATAGCCTAAACTCATGGGAGTGAAGTGCACACGTTCAAGAGTACTGAGCTAACCTTGAGGAGCAACCGGCTGTATCGATTTGCACCATAGCCGAGCCGTACTTGCTTTTAAGGTAGTGGTTTATCCACGACTCAGTTCGGTTGTTTGCCAGCCATTGTTAACTTTATCTTCTCTAACAAAAGTCACCATGCTTACCAAGCGTGGCAGCTAGCACTATGACCACGCCCATAATGAGCATTTATCTACACGCTTACAAGTGTGAGTACCTTTCTACTCCTATATCCATCGGTAGCTCAATCAATCAGCGAAATATTACACTTTGTGCTCCTGCAGATATAAGGGTAGCACATGATCAGTGAAATATATAGTTTTAATGCTCAAAAGTGACAAAAATCTCTAATATGATAAAATAGTTTTTTTACTCCTTTTTCTTGGGAGGCGGGTGGGGAAGCAATCAATGGATGCACTTGAACATATGTTGTTTCATTTTTAAAATATGAAATAATAACTCTAATTTGACAGAGAGATTTATAGCCAGGTTAAATGAGAGATTATTAGTAATTAAATACAACTACATTGAAAACAATTAAACTAGATGGCGAATCATTGTACCTTTGCTTAAGGGAGACGGATTGTATGAGGACTAGGCTGCTAAAGGTCGCCACCTCACTATTGAGTTGCTATGAAATATCTTTGAGGAAAGAGGGGGGGCACAGAAATAATCTGGAGCTTACTTAGAGAGGTATCAGATCCGTGCCTCACCGCCTCTGGAAAACACCACTGGTTCTCAAAGCTTACTTAGCAAGTGCTGATCAATAGTCACTACAAAAAAAAAAAAAGAGGATGTTCCTCCACACTTATTTAACCACATATGGCTTAGTGTAGCGAGAAAATATGTAAAAATAAGTGCCCAGAATTATCCTCACACATAATAAGCGATGAAAAATATAATCACTCTTATAAGAGTGGTAGTAACTAATTAAGGAATGTCCATGCATACTAAGCATGGAGATTCGTATCTCGTGAATAGGAAACATTCAACACATATATTAAGTGTGATAGAATTCTTTAAATTTTTAAATTTTTTTTTTCAGTTCAACCACTAAGCTAGTTCAATTACAACTGAAAACCCAAGGGAGTTTAGCTAAGCATTGCCCACCCATCAGTCATGCCCTCTACCCATGCACAGTACTCTGTCATTCTCATGATGGGTCTACAGTGAAACCCTAGCATCAGCGGTTGGTTTGGTCACCGGTCCTTTCAGTGGCAAGGGTCTGGTGGTTTCTGCTCATCATCATGCGCTTCACGGAGGTGTTTTTGCCCAGACTTCAGTTCTTCCTCGTGCCCAGCATCCTTCACCTCTCGCTCAGGCCATCTGAATTCTGGCATCTCCTGGCTGCCAACGGCAAGGATTCCAGCCTATTCTTCGTCCCAAAGTACGTATCATCAACCTCTTTCTCCTAGTCTTTGAATTGTATGGTTTCAATCTTGAAATTTAGCAAGAATAATCATTTTAATTATTCTGTTTGGGTGCTAAAATTCTTGATTTTTTGCTAAATATCTGGAAGATAAAACTCTATCAAAGGGTGAAGAAGGACTTACTAATCCCAACATTTTTCCAGTGATGTTCATTGGCTTTGGTTTATGAATTTAGTGCTGTAAATGGGATAAGCAGTTTTAGTTTTTATGTGTTATGTGCTTTCTCCACTAGTTTCAGTTCATATATAGTGAACATTACTTTTTCTAATAGTGAGGATCACTTGAACTATTATTAGCCTTCACTAAAGGGTTTAGTCAATTGTATTTATGTTTGGAACTTACAACTTACAAGCCATGATGATTTCATTGCTTATGTTTTGATTACTTGTTGAAGAACATAGTAACCTAGAGTACAACCTCTATTCTTACTTTCTTTGATGCCCATCCCTAGTCGATCCAGCATCACTTAGTTAATTTAAGGTTAACAATTTCGCTTTCCATATTATCTTATGTTCTAGTCGTTAAGTTTTATGTATTGGGTAGATTTTATTTATAAGCAAGCTCGAATTATCCA
>JAKOGI010002771.1:40000-87231 GCA_029747015.1 Carnegiea gigantea
AGTTGTTACAATTATGGAAAGGTGTAGATGTATTTGACGCATACATTAGGAATCATTTTAAATTGCGAGGAGCTCTTCATTGGAGTATTAATGACTTCTCTGCATTTGCTAATTTATCTAGATGGTGTACAAATGGTCATTTTGCTTGTACATCTTGTGCAAAAGGTACACAGGTTGTTTGGTTAGAAAATGGGCATAAGTTTTGTTACAAGGGTCATAGATGATGGTTGCGTAAAGACCATCCATTTTGATATGACGCTGGTAGATTTGATGGGAATGTGAAGCATAATTGCACTGTAGAGGGAACTACCTTTACATATGGTAAGGGTGAAACTCAATATATGAACATCGATGAAAAGGAAGATCAGCAAATATGAAAAAAAAAGAAGCATATTTTTTGATTTGCCATATTGGGAGTTCAACACTCTTTGCCATAACTTAGACGTGATGCATATTGGGAAGAATGTATGTGATAATTTCTTGGAGACATTATTGAACCTTGAGGGAAAATCTAAAGATAACTTAAAAGCACGAAAAGATCTTCAAGTCATGAAAATAAGGTCAGAACTTCATCCTATTCTACTACCAAATGACAAACACAAACTCCCAAGCGCTCCTTACATTTTGTGATATGAAGAAAAGACATGACTACTTAGTGTTTTAAAGCATCCAAGACTTCCAGACGGGTACACAAGCAATATCCCATTGTGTTATTTTGAACAAGCGTAAGTTGTTCAATTTAAAAAGCCATGATTGTCATGTTCTTATGCAAGACTTGCTTCCAATTACATTAAACACGGCAAACGACAATGATCTTGTACATATTATTTAGGCTCTGTCGACATTTATGGAGTTATGCGCCAAAGAGTTTACTATTTAGAAGCTAGATAAGGTTGGACCTAATGTGGTTGTGACACTATAGAATAAACAGACTGTTCCCACCTAGTTTTTTCAATATTATGGTGCATCTAATCATGCATTTAACTAAGAAGGCAAAGCTTGGAGGGCCAGTTTTACATAAGTGGATATATCCAGTTGAAAGGTTAGAATTCACGCTCTCAATATATGCTTAAATATTAACTCTAAATATGTATTCACATGTTTATATGCATGTTTTTTATGTAGGTTTTTGCTGTCCTTGAAAACCCTTGTACGTAATAGGGTGTAACTAAGGGTTTAATAGCAGAAAGATATATTGTCGAACAATGTATAACTTTTTGTTCGAGGTATTTTCAAGGAGTGAAAACAACTTTTAATCGACCCCAAAAAAATGGTGCTACCAACCCAAATGAGGATAGGTATCTATTTGGCATGGCTGGTCAACCAAAAGGAAAGGTGAAAATTGTTGAAATTGATGAATTAAGCGGTAAACAAGCACATCAATATGTCCCTGTCCCCCTTGACGACATTGATGAATGTCATAGGTTTGTACGAATAACTAATTTAAGCATACATATACCTTTTAGTACCATAAAATATTGAGATATCATAATAAATGTCAGGTTGTTATGGAATGAACGTATGACATCTTATCCTCGTGAGCCAACTGAGAGACTCAAGCAAAAGTGATTGCTAGAAGAATTTCCTGGCTGGTTACAAGAGAGGATAATGACGCTATTATTTGTACAATCCTACCTCATTGGCCTTATCTATGTGTTCCCATATTTTTTCTATGTGTCACTTAGGTGTCAAACATGGAGGTTGATGAGCCTGAATCAAGATCCTTTAGAGCTATGGCTAGTGGCCCTCACCCAATTGTTAAGAGAATGAATGCAATTGTCAGCAATGGATATCGCTTTCACACTTGAAAGAGAAACAAGCCAATGAAAACTAAAAATTCTGGGTTATGGTGGAAGCTAAAAGCAAAACATATTTCAGAAAAATTGTTGATATCATTTAGTTATATAATTATTCTAAGTGTAAAGTGGTATTATTTGAATGTGATTGGGTGAATGTGAATTCACGGGGTATAAAGAGGATAAAATAGGTTCCACTCTTTTAAATTTCTGACATACAATACATAAATGAGTGGCTTTAAAAGATGATCCCTATATCTTTTCATCTCAGACACAACAAGTGTTTTATCTAGAAGATTGGAATGATAAGGGATTGGAACATGTCATTAGGGTGAAACCAAGGAATATTTACCATTTAGGATCATTACAAGTAGACGAAGAGCTTGCCTCCTAATGTTTGCAATGAAGATGGATGTAGAGACCTAGTGAATTGGGCTACAGTTGAGTGAGGGTTCCTAAAATCAAGTTGGTTAATTCGGTTATGTTTGAGATTTATGAAAGATTTAAATGTTATGTTGGTTTTTTTTTTTTTTGGGGTTTGGAAGACATTTATCCCTTCACTATTATTGAATTTGTTGTGAATGATTTGTTTTTTGGTACTTTGGAAAGAAACGTTTTTTTAGAGTTGTGTATGATTGTTTTATTTTGTAAAAATTTACATATATAGGCCAAGTTATTCATTTCACAAAGGTATACCTAAGCTACTCTTCTTTTTGTTATAGATTTTCTTTGACCTCTTTTGCTACCTAATGCACATATTTCTTGTTTAGGTGTTAAAGATAGTTTGCAATCATGTTTCGTTCTAGGCTCACTTACGAAGAGTATCTGAGCTCTGTACAAAATGAAGCAGCAACCCCTGAGCACATAACTTTAGACTCAGAGAGTGATGAGGATATTGATGATGATGACGTCAATGATGAGGATAATGTGGCTCAAATGTATTTTGATTCGGATCTTGTTGATATTCGAGAATGGGTCAATGATGATGAAGAGGTGTTGCCATAGGTAATTATTCTTAGTAGACAAATGTTTTGAATTGATTAATTTTAAGAATTTTAGGGTATCTACTGTCATACTTGTTTAGATTAATTATTTTATTTTCCATTATAGATGGAGAAGGCAACGTCATCAAACTTAAACGGAGAATCAATGTCAAAACTGTGTAGAGTTTGGATGCTCCTAAGAAGATTTTGGTGTGATTGAATAGGTTCTTGTAACTAGTAAAAGAGGCAGAAAGTGTATTTAATAGGTTTCTTACTGATGTGGCTAGGCAGCCTGAATTGTGTCCCCCACATTATAAAGAGCTGCGAATAGTTCTTGGAGTCATTAAGGAACGAGTTATAGCATATGTGTGGGTAAGTTGTATTGGGTAATGATATATGATATATGAATTTGCAATTTTGCTTATCTTCATAATTCATTTCCCCAAATTATAGAAGAAGTTCATGCTACCATCCAATGCATTGGTTGATTCCAAAGTTTTGAGTTCTGTTAGGGAGAGGTTAGGGAGTTAAAAACGATCATTAAGGTGAAATATATTAAGAAAGATGCTACTAAGAAGCAATTGTATGTATTGCCGTTACCTGAGTCTACAAAAGAGAACAAGATTCTCGTCCTAAAGGAGTTGGCAATCCAATGTCATTTGGATTTGTGGACCTTTGTTTTTCTGATGAGTTCAAGGTACGAGTTATTATTGATTACCGATTGTGTTTATATTTCTAATTTATTATTTAAATACAACCACCTTAGTAAACGTTTACATTTTAATGTGACTTCTATATCCTTAGCAATATTCTGAGATTGGCAAAAGAGTTAGGGGGAAGCTTTTGCATACTCACACAAACGGACTGTAAGTTATGCAGTTAAGCGGGACAAATTTAGATGTATTATAATCTTTGTGATTTTCTTATGACAACCTTTTATATTACAAACTTTTCTATTAATAATTTATAAACGCATTGATGCCATAGTTTCAGGAGAGGGAACATAGTAGGAAACCTGGGCTAATTGAATGGTTTATTGAGACTCACGAAACAAAGGATAAGACGTTTTATGAGCCTGTTACGACAAAGTTTGTGGTAATATGAGGGGCACTTCTAGCCGTCAATCCTTCTTTATTTTTTTAACATTTATTTTTTTCAATGACACTGACCAATTTACTTCATTTTATTGTACTAATTTATATGTGATCTAAACTTTCCATTTTGTTTTGTTTTTAAGGAATCAACGATGACTATGATTAAACAAAAAACTGGATCTTCTGAAGTTAAGTTCGTGGAAGAAACCTTAATGGTGGAGAAAACTATCTATTGTAAGCTAATGGCTGATGAAAGTCATAGAAAGCTTACTGGGCTTGGTAGTGGCATGACTGCAAGAGATTTGCGTGCTAAGCATCAGAAGAATAAATCTAAGCTGTTAGTGAAAGCTCTTAACAAAATGTCTGACCATTCAAAATCAAATTGATGTCATGACTACCAAAGTTGCTGCCCAAGCTACAAACTCTCAACCTGAATCAGTACGTAGCACTTCAAAATATGTGTTTAATTTGACAAGTTTTGCTTATTTCTTGTCTAATGTACATAAATTATGTGTAGAGTACTGGTTCACCGCAAAATGTGGTCAATGATATGCCATGTGATCAGAGAAGCCACAAGTCACGCATGTCCGGAGATGCTGTTGAATTCCAAGAGCACACAACCACAAGAGGGGGGGTGAATTGTGGTGGTCGATTTTCGCCTAATAACTGACAAACAACCGTAGCACTTGATTGCAGAGATTGTTTGTAAATCACAAACAACCTTGCGCCTTGTTTGTAGCGGTTGTTCTCAATTGATTCAATAGCGAAATTCAAAGTAATAAATGCGGAAATAAAGCACACACAATTTTTACGTGGAAAACACCTCTAGCCCAACTGAGGTGTGAAAAACCACGACCTACCTCGTGTAGGATTTAACCACTTCACTAACGGGCTGAAAACGTTACAAAAGCAACACTCCTTGTTACAACTTGTAACCCACGTAACCTTCTTCCCTAAGACAGGTTACACCACGTCCAATCTCACCAGATAGGACACGTCCAAAGTCCACACGACTGAGGACACACTCACTCACTTTCTGTTCTGAGAACAGGGGTACAAAACACCTTACTGGGGTGCTTCTGACTTAAGCAGATGTAAGGTACAATGAAGTCCTATTATGCCAAGAAATTGAAAGCTCAGTTAAGCACAATCTTCTCACGGTTTTTCTCTTTGAAATTCAGCTCTAAAAATCTCTTACTTCTTTGTAAAAACCGGATTGTCAAATGGGAGAGAGAATTTCAATATTTAAACGCACAACCCAACGGCTATTCTTTTCAAAAGATAGGGAAAATCCTCTATTTTTAGTCGCTTAGAAGATTCACCAAAGATTTCCAACGGCTAAGAGAGAAGATTTTCTTAAAATATCTTGGCCGAATAATCTAGCTTGAAAAGAATAAAATCTTGATTTATCCCAAATTCAATCAAGACCTAAAAATAAGGGATAAGAATCTTTCAAGAGAAATCTTTAGCAAAAACGGTTTTGCAATTTTTTTTTTTCAAATTTAAAACAAATCTTTTTAGATCTGGCAGCCAACCGAAGCAAATTTCCAGATAAGACTGATGTAGCTGCTGTAGTTTTTGAGAACACCCTAGGCACCCTGTTTGCAGGGTTGTTTGGAAATGGTGTCCCAAAGCAACTTTTCGAAAACCGTTTTCAAGAAGTGCTAAAAATGATACTTTCAAGATTGGCATATTAACAAGAGTCTAAAAGATAAAAACTAAATTAACCAAGACTCCTTGTAAGAATTAGTTGTCTTGTCAAGAGTGAATATGCTGCTCCAAAACACCTTGGTCACCTTGATTCCTTGGGTGATCTTGTGTAGCTGAATGTTCCTCAAGACTTAAACCATATGTGTTGTTTGCTGATCTTGTGTCACTGAAGCTCGGAACCTGTTCCTAAGACTTGTTCTCAACATTTAGCCACCAGGTTAATAAAATATCACAAACAGCGGTGTAGGAACAACGGTGTATTAGGCCCTGTTTGGAGAGCTTGTTTGGAACAACATTACTTAGACAAATATGTTACTCTTGGATTTGTTATCATCAAAACTAAATATAATCAACAAATTCCCCCTTTTTGATGATGACAAACCAAGTGACCATATTGACAAAATTAAAAAGCTTAACAACGTTTAATGCTGATAGGGATCCTCTAGGTGCTAGGTCATAGAGCACGTCATATGGTTTTATTCATATGGTCTTATTCCCCCTTTTGGCATCATTAAAAAGCATAAACAACAGTATGAATACAAGAAAAGAAATATAGAGCATAAGGTGCAAGAAGTATCATGAAGGAGATATTGCATTAAAAACAGTACAATGCCAAAAACGAAGATGGGAGGAGGAGACAAGAGAACAATCTAGAGAATCAGGTTGCAGGGGGTGGTCTCATTTGCAGAGGAGGAATGCTGGGGCAAGAGTGGAGAGAAGGGCAAGCAATTCCTCATGGCGTTTGGCGGAGAGGGCTTGCTCCTCAGCAAGAGCAGCCTTGACAGCTGAGAGCTCATTCTTGAGGCGAGAATTTGAAAGGCTTGTACAGGATTGGGCGAGGGGGAGCAGGGATTGAGGACGCAAGAACGAGGGCTTTTGATTGAGAGGAGTTGTTGGGAGCCATTGTTGCTAGAAGAGAGAGATTAGGGTTTAAGGTTGTTGCAGGGTTTTCAGGTTTTGCTTGTGTGCGAGATGAACGGCAGAACTGAGAACAGGGCATATAGAGAGAGAGAGAGAGAGAGAGAGAGCACCCAAAATCTTTAGAAGATTTCTCGGTTTGCAACGGGTGTGAGCATTAAAAGCTTGTGCCTTGGGAAGGAAAGAAAACACATCGAGCAACCAAGGGGCGTACCTGTTCTCTTCGTTATGCCTGTTCTTTGCCGTCTGATCTTGATTGGACTTAATGGTATTAAGGCGGCTCCAGTACATCCCCTTATGCTGCACTAAGTGGATAAGTAGAGACAAAATGCACGCAATTCGAGTGTATGCAATCACATCCGTTGTTAATAAGATTTGCAAACAGGGGGAGAGAACAGGGTGTAAAGGTTGATCTTACCAAACCCAGTTCATGTTCTGGAAACAGGTATCTCAGGGTGTTCTCACCAACCCTAGTTCCAGTCTATTTCTCTCAAATTGATCTCTAGCTAGTGCCTTAGTGAATATATCAGCAATTTGATTTTCCGTTGTGCAAAAATTCATAGAGATTAAACCCTTTTCAACATTATCTCTCAAGAAATGATGTCGAATGTCAATATGCTTTGTTCTTTTATGTTGACATGGATTTTTGGCAATGTTAATTGCACTTGTGTTATCACAAAAAATAGGAATGCATCCAGTGTCAACACAAAAGTCCTTAAGCTGTTGCCTTATCCACAATAGTTGAGCACAACATGAAGCTGCTGCAACATATTCAGCTTCTGCTGTGGACATGGCAACAGAATGTTGCTTCTTGGTAGCCCAAGATACCAAACAAGGTCCAAGAAAGTGAGCCATACCTGAGGTACTCTTTCTATCAACTAGGAATCCAGCATAGTCAGCATCAGCATATTCAACAAGATCAAAATTGCAACCTCTAGGATACCATAAGGCTAAATTGGGTGTATGTTTCAAATATCTTAGTATCCGTTTCACAGCCTTAAGATGAGTTTCCTTAGGATTAGACTGAAAACGGGCACATAAACCAACACTAAAAACAATATCTGGTCTACTAGTGGTTAGGTATAGGAGTGACCCAATCATGCCCCTATAGAGTTTCTCCTCAACTGAGGGACTCCCATCATCCATAACCAACCTGGTTGAAGGAGAAATAGGAGTGTCTACGGGTTTGGCCAACTCCATCCCAAAACGCTTAAGTAGCTCCTTGATATACTTTTGTTGATGGATCATGGTGCCGTTTGGAGTTTGCTTGATTTGTAAGCCTAAGAAAAAGTTAAGCTCACCCATCATGCTCATCTCAAACTGACTCCTCATTATATTTGAAAATTCATTGCCTAAATCATGATGAGTTGCACCAAATATAATGTCATCAACATATATTTGGACAATCAATAAATGTTCCCCCTTAGATTTTAGAAACAAGGTATTGTCTACCTTGCCTCTTCTAAAATCATTTTCAATTAAAAAACTTGACAACCGTTCGTACCAAGCTCTAGGAGCTTGTTTTAGGCCATAAAGAGCTTTGTCAAGTTTGAAAACATGGTTAGGAAATTCACTGTTTTCAAAACCAGGGGGTTGTTTGACATACACCTCTTCTTTAAGGTATCCGTTGAGGAATGCACTTTTCACGTCCATTTGATATAGCTTGATTTCCATATGAGCTGCAAAGGCTATTAAAATTCGAATAGCCTCAATTCTAGCAACTGGTGCAAAGGTTTCTTCATAATCGATCCCTTCTTCTTGATTATACCCTTGAACAACCAGCCGTGCCTTGTTTCTAGTGACTGTTCCTGACTCATCCAGTTTGTTTCGGAACACCCACTTGGTTCCAATGATTGTTCTCTCTGCAGGTTTAGGTACAAGGTGCCATACTTTGTTTCTTTCAAATTGATGGAGCTCTTCTTGCATTGCCGTGACCCAATCTGAATCTGCAAGAGCTTCATTCACACTCTTTGGCTTAATATTAGAGAGAAAAGCATAGAAAGCACAAAAATTCTTAAGCTTAGACCTAGTTTGCACTCCACTGTTAATATCAGATAGAATTTGATCAAGGGGGTGCAAACTATGGTAATTCCATGGTCGTGGAGTAAGAGGATCCACAGACCCATGCTCTACTCTAGTCGTAATATCAAGCTTACGATCATCTCCTGAGCCTGTTTCTGCACCTGTTTGTAAGCCTGTTCCTGAAGAACATGGTCCCGAACAGGGTTCAACGGTGTTTCCCCCTGTTTGGTGTTCACCTTGCCTGCTGTTCTGAGGAACACCTTCAGGAGTTGTTTTCTCCATGGTGTTCTTACCTCGTTTATCTTGGAGCAACACTTCTTTTCGAACAAGACCTAATTCAAGTTCATCTTCCTGTGCATCATTCTCACTCAACAAGTTAGATTCATTAAAAAGCACATGCACACTTTCCTCAACACACAAGGTCCTTTTGTTAAAGACTTTGTATGCCTTGCTGTGAGAAGAATAGCCAAGAAATATTGCCTCATCACTCCTAGGGTCAAACTTTCCTAAGGCATCCTTCCCATTATTATGCACAAAACACCTACAACCAAATGTTCTTAGGTGCGTAATATTGGGTTTTCTGCCCTTGAAAAGTTCATAAGGAGTTTTGTTCAAAATGGGTCTGATCATGCATCTATTTATAATGTAACATGAGGTGTTCAATGCTTCTGCCCAGAAATACCTAGGAAGACCACTAGCAATAAGCATTGTTCTGGTCATGTCTTCCAGGGTGCGATTTTTGCGCTCAACCACCCCATTTTGTTGGGGTGTTCTTGGAGCTGAGAAGTTATGATCAACACCATGTTCATTACAATAGTTGATAAAACTTGCATTTTCAAACTCAGTTCCATGATCAGATCTCAAGCTAATTAAGGAGTGTCCTACTCTCTTTTCAACCTTTTTGAGAAAGGCAATAAAATTCTCAAAGGTTTCATCTTTGGATGCCAAAAACAAGGTCCAAGTAAATCAAGAGTAATCATCCACTACAACAAGCACATACTTTTTCCCACCTCTACTAGTTATCCTCATGGGACCACACAAATCAATGTGTAATAATTCTAGAGGTCGGGTAGTGCTTACACATTTTTTCGATTTAAAAGAAGATCTGACTTGTTTGCCTTTTGCACAAGCTTCACATACCTTGTCATCATTAAATTTGATGGAAGGTAGTCCAATAACCAGGTCTTTTGAAACAAGTTTGTTTAAAAGAGTAAGGCTTGCATGACCTAGTCTCTTGTGCCAGAGCATTATGTCATCATTCACAGCACTCAAACAAGTCAGGTTGTTTTGGGGAAGAGTGGAAATACATACTTTGTATACATTTTTGTGTCGCTTCCCCCTTAATACAACATCTCCTGTGTTGACATTGACAACCAAGCAATGTGTTCGTGAGAACACCACTAGGTTGTTCTTGTCACACAGTTGGGACACACTTAGTAAATTATGCTTTAAACCATCAACTAAGTGCACATTATCAATTGAGTGGGAGAGAGTTTTACCAATGCTACCTACACCGACAATTGTCCCAGACTTGCCATTGCCAAAAGCCACGCTCCCACCGGTTGAAGATGTAAGTGAGAGAAAGTTTGATTTTTCTCCAGTCATATGTCGCGAACATCCACTATCAACATACCACAGCTGCCTTTTTTCAAGATTGTTTTCTGATCTGTTTGACAGGGTGTTTCTTACCCTGTTTGCTGGGTTGTTTGTGGGGTTGTTCTCTCTCACTTCAGCCTGCAAAACAAATCACAGGTTAGTTTTGGGAACCCAGATCCACTTGGGTCCCATTCTTTTAGACAAGTAAAGCTCATCTTTTCTAATCCAGATTTGTTTCACATACCTTTCATTTTTTTTAATGACATACCTTCTCAGAGGACATGAATATCGATAGTGACCAGTTTTACCACAATGAAAGCAAACAATGTTTTCAGGTAATCCCACATACTTTCTATGAATTGGGTAAACTGTTCGTTTAGGCTTATATCCAAGTCCCTTTTTGTTTCGACTGTGGTGAGTGTTTAACCAATCAAGGGCTTGTGAGGACTTGTTCCAGCGCTTGGTTGTGATAAGCTCGGTTTCCAGTTTTTCTATATTAGCATGCAAACCCTTGTTCTCCCTGAGCAAGGACTCAACCATTCCTTCCACCTCAAAGAGTTTTTCCTCCATTCGAGAATAATCTCCTTCTTTTATAAAGAGGTTTTCTTTGAGCGTATTAATATTTTCATGTAAGCCCAGTTTTTCATTTTTAAGGATCTTATTTTCTAGTTCTAGGTCTCGGACATCTCGTTTCAATTCAGTACAAGTATCCATCAAGGTATACAAAAGTTCTTCGAGAGTTGCTTTATTGAGACCACGTACCTTGTTCTTGAGATCAGTAAGACTGTTTGTTGATTCATCGTCTGAATCCGTGTCACTTTGTGCCAGGAGAGCTACAGCACCTTCATCAGTTTCAGACTCACCTTCATCCTCAGAGGAATCTCCCCAGGCAGCAAGCATAGCCTTCGAGAATCGTCTCCCAGAACTGCTTGCAGCTTGTTTTCTACCTTGTTTCCTGGGGTGTTCTTGCTCTTGCTCTTCTCGAAGTAGTGGACAGTTCTTCACAATGTGATCTGGTTTGCCACACTTGAAACACCCTGTGAACTGTTCTCGGGGGGTGTTTCTGGACTTACTGAAGTCTTTTCTTTTGCTGTTTTCTTTGACCTTTTTGAAGAATTTCTTGAACTTTCTTGTCATTAAGGCCATCTCTTCATCCTCAAGGTCAGAGTCATCATCCTCTTGTGCTTTCAAGGCAAGCCCACGATCCTTCTTCTGCTCCTCTTTTTGTTGTGAGTTCTTTCTGAGTTCATAGGTTTGAAGATTGTCAATCAACTCGTCGAGGGTGATCTTGTTCATGTCTTTAGCTTCTTGGATGGCTGTCACCTTCGCTTCCCAAGACCGAGGCAAAATCCTTAGAATCTTCCTCACCAGCTCTTCTGTGGTGAAGGATTTTCCCAGGGATTTTAGCTCGTTTGTTATGTGGGTGAAGCGTGTGTACATATCCATCACGTTCTCACGATCACCCATATCAAACAACTCATATTGCCTCATAAGTAGCTCAATACGTGATTGTTTGACTTGACTTGTTCCTTCATGAGCTACTTGGAGGGCATTCCATATCTCCTGAGCTGACTCACACTCCGAGATACGTGTATATTCATTTGGACCTAGGCCAAAATATAATAGCTTCTTGGCCTTGGCATTCTTTTCCATTTTCTTATAGTCTTCATCATCAAACTCTATGGGTTCCTTGGGAACCTTCTTACCATCTTCAAGCACCTTGGTGAGAACAAGGGGCCCGTTCTTGATAAGCATCCATAATTCATAATCTTCTGCCTGAATATAGTTCTCCATCCTATTCTTCCACCAACTATAATGTTGGCCGTTGAAATAGGGTGGACGAGTAATGGATTGCCCTTCAAGGATTCCTTGTGGTGTACTCATCTTCAGAATCTCTCAAGGTGTTAGCCCTTTTGAGAGAACCCGCTCTGATACCACTTGTTGAATTCCAAAAGTATACAACCACAAGAGGGGGTAAATTGTGGTGGTCAATTTTTGCCTAATAACTGACAAACAACTGTAGCACTTGATTGCAGAGATTGTTTGTAAATCACAAACAACCTTACGCCTTGTTTGTAGCGGTTGTTCTCAATTGATTCAGTAGCGAAATTCAAAGTAATAAATGCGGAAATAAAGCACACACAATTTTTACGTGGAAAACACCTCTAGCCCAACTGAGGTGTGAAAAACCACGACCTACCTCGTGTAGGATTTAACCACTTCACTAACGGGCTGAAAACGTTACAAAAGCAACACTCCTTGTTACAACTTGTAACCCACGTAACCTTCTTCCCTAAGACAGGTTACACCACGTCCAATCTCACTAGATAGGACACGTCCAAAGTCCACACGACTGAGGACACACTCACTCACTTTCTGTTCTGAGAACAGGGGTACAAAACACCTTACTGGGGTGCTTCTGACTTAAGCAGATGTAAGGTACAATGAAGTCCTATTATGCCAAGAAATTGAAAGCTCAGTTAAGCACAATCTTCTCACGGTTTTTCTCTTTGAAATTCAGCTCTAAAAATCTCTTACTTCTTTGTAAAAACCGGATTGTCAAATGGGAGAGAGAATTTCAATATTTAAACGCACAACCCAACGGCTATTCTTTTCAAAAGATAGGGAAAATCCTCTATTTTTAGTCGCTTAAAAGATTCACCAAAGATTTTCAATGGCTAAGAGAGAAGATTTTCTTAAAATATCTTGGCCGAGCAATCTAGCTTGAAAAGAATAAAATCTTGATTTATCCCAAATTCAATCAAGACCTAAAAATAAGGGATAAGAATCTTTCAAGAGAAATCTTTAGCAAAAACGGTTTTGCAATTTTTTTTTTTCAAATTCAAAACAAATCTTTTTAGATCTGGCAGCCAACCGAAGCAAATTTCCAGATAAGACTGATGTAGCTGCTGTAGTTTTTGAGAACACCCTAGGCACCCTGTTTGCAGGGTTGTTTGGAAATGGTGTCCCAAAGCAACTTTTCGAAAACCGTTTTCAAGAAGTGCTAAAAATGATACTTTCAAGATTGGCATATTAACAAGAGTCTAAAAGATAAAAACTAAATTAACCAAGACTCCTTGTAAGAATTAGTTGTCTTGTCAAGAGTGAATATGCTGCTCCAAAACACCTTGGTCACCTTGATTCCTTGGGTGATCTTGTGTAGCTGAATGTTCCTCAAGACTTAAACCATATGTGTTGTTTGCTGATCTTGTGTCACTGAAGCTCGGAACCTGTTTTTAAGACTTGTTCTCAACATTTAGCCACCAGGTTAATAAAATATCACAAATAGTGGTGTAGGAACAACGGTGTATTAGACCCTGTTTGGAGAGCTTGTTTGGAACAACATTACTTAGACAAATATGTTACTCTTGGATTTGTTATCATCAAAACTAAATATAATCAACAGATGCCCTTTCAGTCTCATATGCATTAGATAGGCATGCAATAGTGTGGTTTTATTTTTATTTTTTTAAGGAAGTAAAAACTTAGTTATATTATAGTGTTCTCTATCAATAAATTGGTTTTTGTGGGTATGCAGTGAACGATATTCAAAAAGGACCGAGTCTGTCAAAGCATATCAATGTAGAGCCTAGGAAACAATAAAAACAACCAAAAAATCTCCAAGTATGTACAAATTATATATTTTATTACATTCTTTATTCAATAATAATAATTTCACATTTTTTATCTCACAGTATTTATCGAAGCCGTCAAATTATCCCACTCCTGGTGGAAGGGCTCGTACTCATGAGAAATATGTTGATGGTGATGGTAGACCTACTCCTAGTGGAAAGACTCCTACTTTGACTGTGACTTCAATTCAGGGTGGCACTTTAAATCAACAGGTATTTTTCAAATATGTTGTTTATCATTTTCAATGATATGTTAACTGCATATATGATTATCAAGTCTTTATTTATTTATTTATTTTCTTTGCTAGAGAAACATCATGGGAATGAACAAGTTCACTGAGCAAGGAAATTCCAAACGACTAAAGTCAAATGTGCTGTGTCCAATATGTCCTTTTTTTTTTAATAAACTTGCTTTCTTGCCCCCTTTTTGTAAGAATTAAATGATGCAAGAGCTTCAACTTATTCGTTTAATATTCTACACCATCTATGTTCTATGCAGATCATTATAAACATGTACACATTTTGCTAGTTGACTTAAGAGGAAGTGATGAAGATAACCAAAAAGTTGCTGAAAAAGAATCCTGATTCAGTTACAAAGTAAGCTCGTGGTGAAAAAAAGGTTTTGAGACTTTGCTATCTTGCAGGCATGGTAAATATTGTCTTTCATGTCTTCTCAATTTTAATACGATAAATTCAAGTCATATGTTTACAAGTTGAACATAATTACAATAGGTATTGAACGCATGTGATTACAAAGCTGATCCATAGATTGTTGACAAGTGTTGCTTGAGAAACTGCAAAATGTAAACATCGTGAGTTCAACCATTTAGTTTTAAAATTTTAAGTTACATGTTTTTATGGTAATGAGTTGTTTGATTTGTGTTGTGCATTGAAATGCTCTATCATGACTTGGTTGATTTCTTGGATATGATCATGGTATTGGATTGGATGTTTGTTGTATACTTCAGGTGTGTGGCTTATTAAGTTTATTAGCTCCAGCATGTGACTGTTGAGATTGTGAAGAATTTCATTTTTTTTTTTTTTGGTTATTACATTTATGACATGTTGTAAAAGGAAATTAGCCAAGTTTTGGCACAACTCTGGCCAATTTGTTTTTTCGAAATTAGGAAATTTACTAAAAAGACTAACATACGGGTAAGGATGTTAAATAATGTTTGTCGAGCAAGAGTACTTAGTTATGGAGACTACTACATATTACATCTTGCAATCTTTTTAGAATCTTTTTGCTCTTAGTAACGTTTGTTGTACCTAACTTTAGTGTATGAATTTGGTGATTTAAGGTTGAAGCCAAGGGCAGCACATCACAAAATCGGATATAAAGTTTGGATGCGTGAAGTGTTCAATAGGAACTATGTAGTTTTGCACCAACCCATTTGTTCTGTTTAGCTTCAATCTTATATATGTCCATTGCAAACAAACTCAACTTTTAGGTAGTGGATACATACTTTATAAGCATATTGAATTCAGTTTCGTACTTTTCATTATGTGGTTGAACACTAACTATTTTTGAACTTAATTGATGACAATTTGCTCATGGCAATAAAGTTGTTGTACTTTTGTATCATTTAAATTATGATCAAATATATACTTTCTCTCTCTCTATCTCACTTCCTCTCCCTTGCCCTCTCTCTCTCTCTCTCTCTCTCCCCCCCTCCCCCATATATATATATATATTATATATATATATATATATATATAGATATATATATATATATATATATATATATATATATATATATATATATATATATATATATATATATACACACGCACACACACACACAATACATTAGCGAATATAAATTATTTGCATTTTTAAATACAATTACTTTTAATTTCTTTTATGTAAAAATTTTCCTGCTAAAAGTAATTATCTACATAAATCATTTAAAAGTTAGTTATCAAATGCATAACACCACTTTTATAAGTGAGGAAATGGTGAGAATGAATTTTTTCTAAAAAGTTACTCTGGCAACTGATATAAGCGAGGGGAATCTACCCATGCCTATAAGCATGGTTGATGGTGTAATCTTCCATAGATATAAGCATGGGTACTATATTATCAGCCACACTTATTAAGCGTGGTGAATTATTCCCCCAGATACCTATGCACGCTTACCATAAGTGTGGCGAATAGACCCAGTCACGGATATAAGTATTGAAGAAGATAAATTTAAGCAAAAGTAGATGCAACATTTCTTGTAGTGAATCTAGAGTTAGAAACTGAGAGAAATCTTACTTTCAACTTAGGTCTGAAATTTACAAAAAGTTAAGGAGAGAATGATTACGAAAATTTTAAACGAAATCAAATTCACTAACATTGGCTCTGCCTCTCTTCACTGCTATCTAGCTCTAACTCAGACTCTCCATCGTCGTGGAGAAAGGCAATTAGAGAATAGAGAGCGCGAGTGTTTGTTTGTGAGAAAGGGATACAGGGTGTGTTCTTTTTCATGATAAGATGTAGCTGTAAGTTGCAAAGAAATATAATGGCATGTAAGAAGCTGTAAAAAGATGCAAAAACTTATAAGAAGATGTAAGAAGCTGCAAGAAGATATAAGGAGCTGTAAGAAGAGATAAGGAGTTATAAGGATAGATGTAAGGAGTTGTTGAATTATTAGAAAGTTGTATAGCATGATTTTTAGATATACATGTATAATTGTTTGTCTTTAATGTATGAATTATGGAAAAAAATTATTTTATGAAAATAAATTATGTGTATCACTCATATTGATGAAATAAATTTTACAACATCATGAAACAAATTATATTTTAACATTATGGAAAAAATTTATTTTTCTACAATTATCATTTTGGATAATAAAAAATAATATTAAAATAATATAATTAATGAAAATAAATATTCAGACAAGTCAATTAAATATCAATAAGATAAATTCAAGCCGACAAATATATAGAGCCAACTATATTCTAAACTTAAGGTGATTTTTGGTATTAATATTAGTTTCACCTCCCTATAAACAAACTAAAAAAATAATAATTTTTCTCATCAAAATTGAATAGAACCCTAAAAACGAAATCCTATTTGAATTAAACATTTTGTAATTAAATTCAATTTAATGTTTAATTGTACGATGATAGCAATGAAGTTGTCACGGATAAACTTGTGGATGAAATAGCTTAAATGCTTTCGTCACTTACAGTTGGACTATTTTCATGTATGATTCACGTTGAAACTCAAACATAAATGCGATTTTGTATATAATTTTAAAACATGTTGACTTTTCTTCTCTATAATGGCATATATATATGCTTCATGTCGAAACTCAAATATTAATTCACATCGTTAGATTCTATTTTTATGTTTATACAAATATCTTATTCATAAAAAAGCTGTAAGATTTTTTGTATTGGTAGTATATAAAAAAAATATATACTATTGCTACAAATATGAGAAAAAATCGATAATAAATTGAATGTTATACAAAATATATAAGAAGATTTAAGATGTAAGGAGATGTAAGGAAATGTAAGGAGATGTAAGCTGCGAGCTAAATCCTCCCAATCGCAGAAAAGACTAGGGCCAAAGTGGTGGACAGAGGAGATGGGGCACGACCATGAATAAAGAGAGATAGAGGTGCACAACCCTAAAGCCAAATTAGTACCCTAAAATTTAGTACATTAATTTTTGATACCTTGACTTTTTCGCATTAATTTTTAAGTACCTTGAGATATTATGCTTTGATGTTTTACTACCTTCTTTTCATTTTCCTACTTTCGATAGAACATTTGAAAATTATGAAAAGACCCCAACTTTGGTAGGATATGCAACATGATAAAGTTTCATTAGAAAGTTTGACTGTTACTTGAACATAGCTGTCATTGTATCTTGGCATTCCCCTGTCTTCTACTTTACAAAAATTGATAATCTCAACTGTACCATCATTAGAGCAAGCACAATACAGATCCATTTTGTTTTCTATCTCAGCCCATAGTTACTAATCAAGTTTTTGTATCTTCAAGAATACTGAAATTTAAATCAAGAAATTACAATATTTAAGATATAAAGTTTGATTGAATGATGTTCCCTATTGGAAAACTTCTTTTATTGAAAACTTGAAAGTAGAAATATTACACTGAAAAGATTCGAAGATGGACTTAATTAGTCAAGAAAACGAAAAAACTCGACTTCTCTTTTGCTTAAGTATGCCCGAATGATCGTATCCCTTTACAACACCCTACTTCTCCTTTAATTTTATAGAGAGTATAGACTGCACAGAATTAATGCTCTAATGGCTACAATACACATATTGTTCTCGAATACTCTCACATGGCTACAATAGATTTTCCTACTTCTTTAATTTTATATCTTGCAAAGGAAATTAATTTTGGTTTTTAGGGTTTGGAAACGCTATTTATCCTGAAATTGAATAATAATACCTAAATCACATTTTTCACTATCTCTAAATTTGTTGATGAAGGAAATATGGATGACAGATAATTGCTTCTTTACCTCATTAACTTCCGTCTTAATTTTTGCTAACTCATCTTTTAATTCTTACACTATATCAGTGATATAGTGTAACTATGATGCTACCGATGTGGATGCCTCTGGAGTATCCACAATATGTGAATAATTTGGAGCATGGCAAGTATATAATCATTCAAGAATTAACTATAATTAATTAGCTTAATTAATTATTAACTAACTTAATTGTATAATTTATTTTGGGTCACATGGCCCTAGTACCATATTAAAGAGGGCTTCAAGTAGTACTAATAAATATAAAATCACATGCACAAAATTAAAATCTTCGAAAGTAGTTCTTTAGTGATTGGGGTGAAATATGCAAATCTGAAAAGTTTAAAAGCGCATCGAAAATATGGAGGGTACTTAAAGATTAGGTTACTACACTTTGAGGTACTAAAATATTAACTCCAAAAATACATGGTTAGAATTATTAATGACTCATACCTTAAGGTACCTTAATATAAACATCCCTTTTTTCCCATGACTAGACAAGCAGCCTTGGTGAACAGTTAGCCGAGTAGACTTGTTTCACTGTTTTCGAGCAAATTTTGTTTTGAAGGTTTATTTCATATGGGATTAAAAATTTTAATTTTCCCTCTCAAATGGATTTTTATTCTTGATTTCCTACCCATGAAATAGTGAACCATATTTGTCATGTTAAAAATGAATTAAAAATAACCAATACGAATTAGTAGGCCTTCTTTTAAGTGGTTTGCCTAAGTTATCCTCATATAGAATAGCAAGGAGGTGATCCCTAAGTGGGATTGAGTTCCACATTATCATGGATTGAGGATTTTGTTTTAAAAAAAAAATTATGGAGGATTAAGCTTAAAGTTACAACTTCTTCCATCTTTTTTATGACTCCTTAGGGCACCTAATAACTTTTCGCGCCTTACCTTTTAGTTGTACAATTTCTCAAACCGTCAAAGCTCTTTCAGCTTTCTGTGGTCCCTTATAGCTCTATATATCTCCCTACAATTTTTGATATTTTGCAGTTTAACCTTATGGCAAGCAATAATGAGCCCTCAATATGTAAACCAAATATAGTCAACTAGTCGATTACACAATTACCTTTGGCAAAGACATTTTGTACGGCAATGTTCTATTCGCTATAATGCTAAACTATAGGCTATAACGAACAGTAAGGACTGCAAGAGGCTCTCAGAGGTTGTGTAGGGAAAAAAATAAGAACTTTAAAGAATTATAAGTAACTGTAAGATGTTGTAAGAGACTACAAGAACATGCAAGAACCTACAACAATTGTTTTCATGTTCCATTATTGGAAAGTAATTGCCTTATTGGTACTATAGACCATAGATGGCAATTAACCGTAAGAAAAGTCAGTAAGGCCCACTTCTTTTCAACTTTCTTTTCTCATAAAAAGTTCAGTCGTTTTCTATTCAATAAAAAGAACTTCAATGCAGTGTAAATACGTTTATTAAAATTCAATTTAATGAAATAAATTTAGTTTAATTCAGTTCAAAAGAAAGACTTGAAATTCAGTGTAAATAAGTTTAATCCAACAAATTTAGTTCAACTAAGTAAGAACAAGTTCACTTTAGTTCAACTTAGTACAAATAATAGCTTAGCTTCAATTTATATAAGTTTGGCAAGAATAAGTTAAAAAAGCGCACAGGCTACGTGAGGAAATCGATGAGGCCGGTTAGTGGAGAAAGGCTCCACCAAGTGAAAAAATGACGAGAAGCAATGCAAATGCATTACATTTTCTTGCCCGAAAATCATATTAACAATGCCATATGATAAAGTTATTGTTATTGCCAGGAATGATAGCAAATTATTAGATATAATGGGAGCACTTACTCCTAAATGTCACGTATATATGTTTTTTTCTACTCACGTATACTTAAAATATATAGATATATATATATTTTTTTTTTTTTTTCAATATAATTTTTTTGGTTACTTCTTAGATCATGTACCCCAAAATGTACACTATAAACTTTGTTGCAAAACCATCCTATTGACATCTGTGTGGACGACAGAGGGAGGAGACTAAAAAACGAAAATGGAAAAGTTCGAGGAAAGATAACTTCATTGTCAAGTGCGCAGGTGCGAATAGATCACATGCAAGAAATTCGTGTAGGCACTAAAAATATTTATGTGTCATATCAAGAATTAAAGTTAAATTAATTATTTCGGTAGGCCCTCTTAATTGATTCAATCAAGCCCAAATTGACTCTCAAGTCATGGCCTAATCCCAAATAACTCCCAAGTCAATGTTCAGTCAATGCCCGAGACGACTTCCAAGTCAAGTCACGACCGAAGCTAAACGACTTAAAAGTCAACGCTCGGTCAAAGCCCAACAGATTCCCAAGTCAAAGCCTAAGTCAAAGAATAAGTCAAGGCCCAACTCGACGTCAAAGTCAAAGCAAATGACTCTAAATCAAATTGATCCAAGTTGAAGCCCGATTGAAGGCCGAAAATGAGGTCAAAAGTCCATCTTGACCTTCAAGGGGGAGGGGGAAATTTTCCTATAAGTAGACCTTTATCCCTTCTTTATTCAAGTTCAGAAAATCAAAAGAATCCACTTAAGGTCAAACACTCACTCGTTGGAGGAAGATAACAAGCACCCAAAGCATGTGACATCCTCCATTGAAGATCAAATATTTGTCTTGATTAAGAATAAGCCTCTAAGGTCCTCTCTCAAAATAAAGTTCATTCAAACTCATTACTTTCATTCTATTCAACAGAGATTGTACCCATATATACGATAGTGATATAAAGATTCAATTTTTACTCAAATTCTTATCTAATTTATTTGAGGCTCGCAATTTTTATTTCCAAATTTTGGCATACTCAGTGGGACCTCATTGTCTCTCATCTCATTCTCCTAAAAATAAAGACTTTCAAGTTTCAAGAACATCCTGTTCAAAGAAGACATGACCATGAAGAACGTTGCCTTTTAATCTTAAAAGAGGAAGGGTACTGAATCTCTCTCCTGTAGATCCTACGAAACAGACATCACTTCTAGTGGGCGAACTCACACAATGAAGACAAGAAGCATGGCAAAAGCTACTATGTTGGTCATTGCTAGGAAAACAGTGACGCCTTTACCCAAACTCTAGGGCTTGAAGATAAAACAAAAAGTGTCTTCTTAGATGGATGAAATTCAAAACCTCAAGCTTTAATCTCCAATATGTGAAGTAGAAGACTACTATGGTAGTGATTTTTCTTCGCCCTGACCAAAAGTGGCATTCGCGTTAAAAGCTGAAACCAAGTCCTCAAAACTATTATCATGCCAGTTATCATGACAGGCTCAAACAGTTGGGAAGAGAAGATGGCTAATATGAAGGTCATCTTATAAAAACTCACTAGCAAGAGAGAAGAAAGGAAGCACGCATCAAGCTTCAAGAGGAAAAGATTGCTAAGCTGACTAAGAAGTTAGAAAGACGATCAACTCAATCTTCCACAAAGGACTATGAAGACTCAGAAAATTTCATCCATAGTGAAGCTTCTGACAATGAAAAGCAACCAAAGGAAGGTAGTAAGCCTAAAAACAATAGGTCCTCTGAATCAATGACTATTGAATAAATCCAAGATCTGATTGCAAATGCAGTTAAGGCACAGGTAGGAGAAGGTTCACACAGAACTAACCTATAGACCAAGGCTTACAATAAGAGGGTTGATGCTCTCCACATGCCCCATGATTATCAACCCCCTAAATTCCACCAATTTGATAGAAAAGGCAACTCAAAATAACATGTAGCACATTTCATTGAGACATGCAATAATGCTGGGACTAATGGCGACCATGGTAAAGCAACTTGTCTGAACATTGAAAGGTATTGCCTTTGATTGGTATATCGACCTAGAGCCTGAGTCCATCGACAGTTGTAAACAAATGGAAAGACGAACCCGTCCTCACCTACATCAACTGCTAGCATGCCCTTAGTCTTGAATGCAAAGATCGACTATCTGATGCTTCTGCCATTGAAATTTGTACTCAAAGTATGGAGTGGGACCTGTTATATGTCCTACAAACGAGCAAACCTTGGACTTTTTAAGGAAATTAGCAACCAAGGCATATGACACAGAGGTGGCAATAGCTACTCGATGTGGTCCTTCGATTCTGCTGAATCGAAGAAGGACAAAGTTGAATTCCTAAAAAATTTTAAGTTCTCTATGAACATGAGCAAAGAGATGATGTCCATCTCTATAGGTGAGCCAACTCAGATTATCGGAAAGCCTAAATCAGACAAAAAGAAGAGCACGTCATTTAAGGATGCAACAAAGAAGCATCTCACACTAAAAAAGCTTCATGAACAGAAGTACCCCTCTCCTGACTTAGATTTGGCGGGTATGCTAGATGGCTTGCTTGATAAGGGTGTCATCGAATTGTCCGAGCCAAAGCTCCCAGACGAAGCTAGGAGGACCATGGACCCAAAATACTATTGGCATCATAACGTCATTAGTCACCTTATTGAAATGTGTATTACACTCAAGGAACGTATCATGCAATTGGCCAGTGATGGAAGGATCATTCTAGACTCGGTTAAAACTATAGAAGCTAATCATACATCTATCTTATGTGAGCATCATGCTTATTCATGTCAGCAGAGGATGAACCATTTGATTGCTATGGGGAAATACAATTTAACCCCTTTGTTGAAAGAAGAGCTAATCACAATACAATTTGGGAGTCTAGAATCAATAGTCTCTCACTACTAATTCTATCTCAACTACCAAGGACCAACCCCACATCAAACACCTTTAAGAAAGCTGACAAAGGGTGGACCGTGGTTGTCAAGCACAAATTAGGGAAGTAAAGGCAAGCCAAACTACCCTCAATTTGTTATAAGAAAAGTCAAGGAAGAATGATGTCCGTGGCCAATAAGGAGCATGAACTTTAGGTCATCCACCCACTTCACCAAAAACCACCTTGCTCTATTGTTCTAGGTAAATTCTTCCTGAAAGGATTCTTTGACAAAGTGGTTGTCGATGTAACTTCATACGCCAAATTGGATGATGATGATGACGAGACAAGTGAAGAACAAAGTGTTAGAAAGACATTTCCTCTCGAAAGAGACGAAAAGGTTCTCACCATCCTAGAAGCTCTACCAACCCACATGGTTTGGCAATAAATTCTTCACCTGCCAGAGGAGAAGCGTGAACAAATTATTGTTGCCATTCGCCATGCAGAGCTATATACTGACAAGGTGAATGATGTACCACTTACGCGCATTCCTACCCAATGTGCCACCTATAACACTACTGTGGAATTCACCTATGATGACTTGTTATGAAGTTTTAAAATACATAATCGTCCATTGTTTGTTACTATTACATTCGAGGGCAAATAGTTAAGCGAATTCTAGTGGTTAGTGGTTTAGAAGTCAACATCATGGTAAAGTCTACTATGAACGATTTGGGAATCAAAATTGAAGAATTATTTAAAAGCAGAATGATGATATAGGAGTTTAATGTAGAAGGACAATGTGCGATTTGTATAATCTGCTTGGAGTTCACAATTGGAAACTTGAAAACATCATCAATCCTTCATATGATAGACTCCAAGACTTCATATAAGTTGATGCTTGGGCATCCCTGGCTACATGAACATGTAGTAGTGGTGTCAACCTTACACTAATGCCTTAAGTACTATCAGGAGAACGAAAGGAATATAAATAGTGATGTTACATTTACTGTAGCCGAATCATACTTTGCTGACGTAGAGTTCTTCGAGGAAGACATTGCACCGAAAGAAACTGTACTAGTTGTTATATCCTTGATAGGAAAAGCAAGTGTTAGGAATTCCAAGGAGACTCATGCCCCTCCTAAGCGCAACGGTGATGGCAACATCAAACCACAACAACAACGGGAACAAGGAAATAGGTAGACAACTTTGGTTTCATCTGTCCAACAAATAATTGCCATAGTAAACCTAGCAATGGCAATCTTCAGGTACATTCCTAAGCCTCCTTAAAAGGATGGAGAATCACCATTTATCGAATGTATACGTCCCAAAAGCATGACCAAGGTTGAAAGCAAGTTGGAGGAAGTCATCTGACATGTTCTCAAAAAAACGGTGTGCTTCCAGTTCATAAGGCGAACGCAAGTAATTTGAGCAAGGCCTCCCTCCCTGGTTTCGTCGCTTCTTCCAAAGGCTTGCTCCAAGAACAAAGTAACTTGTCAAGGATGTGCACCAGTGCAATGTTTGATCCTAATGCATACACATTAATGAAGAGATCTAGTTATGACTGCAGCAAGCCAACATCTTTGGGGCATGTAATCAAAGCTAAGCCCTATGAACTTAGTGGTACACAAAAGATCATACAGAGTCAAGGGGCACTGCTACAACGCTTAAAGTTCACCTTGGTTACTTACCACCCTGGTCCATAAGGATTTCGGGACAGCGTAAGGACAAATAATCATTAGCATAATATATTACAGTTGGTGAGGTCAATGATAGTGAGGGTGAAAACATTAAGACCATCCCAAAACCGTCGGTGTTTGACAGGTTACAATTGTCTACGTCATGCTAATGTGTTTCTTTGTTTAGCAGGATGGGAAATGACAAAATCTCGAAGCCTTCCGTCTTCCATAGGTTAAAGAGAGATAAGCATTCTAAACCCTCAATCTTCACCAGAATCAAGATAAGTGAGATGTCATCAACCTCACCATCCTTGCAAAAGAGGGACCTGGTGTTTAGTTGCCTTAGCGAAATAAATGAAGTCAAAAGTTCTATTCCTTCACATATGAAGCGTGTTTCTACTATGGATGTGAAGGCGGATGGTTCTCTAAAGGTAAAGAGGAGTGCCCCAGTTCTCACTGGCCATGGGGCTAATGCTAGCTCAAACGAAAGAACCAAGGAAGAGGAAGAAGCCTTTGCTAACCACATCACAGTTCAAGAAGTCGATAAGTTAGATTCCAAAATAGAACTCACTGAAGCACCAAAAATTTTAGAAGACAGAGGGCAAGCCACGGTTGATGAGCTAAAAGAGTTGAATCTTGGATCTGTAGAAGAACCTCGCCCTACCTATGTAAGCACCGTGCTTACGCCCAAGGAAGAAAAAAAGTATTTTAAACTCCTCTCTTAGTACAAGGATGTGTTTGCATGGAATTATAAGGAAATGCCTGGATCAGATCCTAAAGTTGCGGTTCACCGTTTGTCCATTAAAAAACGTGTTTCACCTAAAAAGCAACCCCAACGACGTTTTCGCCATGAGTTAATACCTAAAATCAAAAAAGAGGTAAACAAACTCATTGATGTTTGGTTCATACACGAGGTGAAATAACCACCCTCGATTGCAAACATCGTCCTAGTAAGGGAGAAAAATTGATCAACTTTGAATTTGTGTGGATTTTTAGATCTTAATGACGTATGCCCGAATAATGACTTTCCACTGCAGTCACTAAACTCATGATCAATGCTATCACTAGTTATGAAGCCTTATCCTTCATGGATTGCACTGCAAGCTATAACTAGATTCAGATAGCAATAGCAGATCAAGAGGCCACAGCATTTCGCACACCAAAGGGAATCTTTCGCTATAAGGTGATGCCTTTTGGCTTGAAAATTGCAGGAGCGACCTATCAAGGGTGATGCAAACCATTTTTGAAGACATGTTACATAAAAATATGAAGTGCTCTGTAGATTATCTGGTAGTCAAGTCTAAAAAGAGATTAGATCATTTGCAAGATCTCTGACAAATCTTCGAAAGATTATGAAAATTCCAACTAAAGATGAATCCACTAAAATGTGCATTTGGCATCATATCTGAAAAGTTCCTAGGCTTTGTTGTTTGACACAGAGGCATCAAAATTGATCAAGCAAAGATAAAAGCAATCTGAGACATGCCCCTTCCAAAGAACCGTAAAGAGCTCTGGGGTTTCCAAGGACGCTTAGCACATATCAGAAGGTTCATCTCAAACCTCGCTTGTCACTGTCACCCTTTCAGCCACCTCATGAAAAAGGGAGCATCTTTTGAATGGGATGACTCATGTCAAAGGGCTTTCGATATCATCAAAAAGTACTTCCCAAATCCTCCGATATTAGGGGTACTTGTTTCTAGCAAGCCCCTCATTCTTTACATCGCAGTGCAAGAATGTTCACTTGGAGCATTATGTGCCCGAGAAAATTTCGAAGGCAAGGAGAGGGCTCTCTATTAGCTAAGTCAGATCTTGGTTTAAGATGAACTTAATGACTCACCAATTGAAAAGATGTGCTTGACTCTCTTGTTTGGTGTTCAAAAGTTGACACATTACATACAAGCTCATAATGTGCATGTTATCTTCAAAGTCGACCTAATTAAGTACACCCTATCAAGGCCAGTTTTGAATGGATAGCTTGCAAAGTGGGTGGTTATATTAGAACTGCACGATCTGGTTTATATACCATAAAGGGTTGTTAAAGGCCAAGTACTAGCAGACTTCTTAGCAGACCATCCGGTTCCTAATAATTGGGAACTAATTGATGACCTTCTAGGGGAGAAAGTGTTCTTTGTCAACGTTCTTCGACCTTGGGGAATGTACTTCACTGGCGCTATTAGATATCATGGTGCAGGAGGAGGAGTCATACTTGTCTCTCCTAAGAAGCACATTCTTCCATGTTCATTTACGCTAACCCAACTATGCTCTAATAATATGGCTGAGTATCAAGTACTCATACTATGCCTTCAAATGGTAAGTGAGATGGGGATTAAAGATCTTGATGTCTACAGTAACTCATAATTGGTCATCAACCAACTCCTAGAAGAATTTGGAGTCAAAAAAGATCATCTTATCCTATATCACAAGCATGCCTTACGACTGTTGGATAGGCTAGAAACTGTAAAGTTAGAACATATCTCTAGGGGTGCCAATAAGATGGCTGACGCGCTTCCAAACCTTGCAGCCACTTTGGCACTGGGGGGTAGAAGAGAACATTAATGTTCCAGTTAGCAGGCAATGGGCCATTACATCACCTAAGGGTGAATGTGAAGAAGAAGTCAAAGTAGTCAACATTTGTGTGATAGATAAAGAAGATTGGCGCTGGCCACTTATTGACTACTTAAAACATGGGAAACTGCCAAATGATGTGAGACATAAGAAAGAAATCCAACAAAGAGTCTCATGCTTCCTCTATTACAAAGGAACATTGTACCAGCGGTCTTTCCTTAGTCACTCACTATGATGTCTGGATGAGGAAGAAGGAACATAAGTAATGGAAGAATCACATGTTGTCGTGTGTGATACGCTTAATCAGGACCCAAGTTATATGACCGCATCAAAAGAATGGGTTATTACTAGCCCATCATGGTGCGTGATTGTGTCAACTATGTAAAAAGGTGTGATGCATGTCAGCTATATGGTAACTTCATTCACCAGCCTCGAAAACCACTCCATCAAACCGTAGCATCTTGGCCTTTTGAGGCAAGGGGACTTGATGTTGTATGGCCTCCTGTAACACTCGGGATTTTCTCCCCTTCGTTAAGCCGATTTCGTTATTTTATATCGTTATAAATTGAAATGATATCGATGTGCCTGTTTAAATGCTGAATTCATTGAAAGGAATATTCTTATTATCATTATCGTTAGTTTTATTGTTATTAAGGCAATTATTGGGTACCACATTGAGCAGATTCCCGAATACGATTAAAATGTCGAACCTTGGAAATCATCCTCCACTTTATTGAATCGAACCTTAATATAATCAAAAGGCGAATAATCGACCGATGATTATATTAATGGTTACAGTTTAAGATTTGGAGCTCGGGAAAGTGGATATATGGTACACTGGGTTCGTGTTACTATCAGTAGACAGAACCCCCAAAAAAAAAAATTAAAAGGGGTCGAAGCCCCTTCTCTTCGTGAAGCAGATCGCGAAAGCGGGGGGGTTTCTGGACCCTGGCTGGCGATCACACACACGAAGAGGGAGAGAGGGGTGGGGAGGCACCGGCGAGCCGCCGGCAACCACGGCCACGACGACGACCGGTTCGCTCGACCTCCAAACCGGGCGCCAGAGAGGGAGAGGCAGACGGCGAGAAGGCGGTCGGTGGGTGGCTTTGGGGACCTCGACCCGTGCGACCGCCACCCGCAAGGCCACTCTCGCCGGACACCGGCGACAGAGGCAGCGGCAGAGCAGAGGATGGACCGAACCCACACCGAGCCAACTCGAATCACGCCCTAAAACAGGTCCTTTAGCTTGGATTCGAGGTGAGGTTCCTCTTCCTCCTAGTTATCTTTAAATTCGATGCAAGTTTATCGATTATAGTTTATTCGGGTTGAATTGGAACTGTTAATTTATGTCTAATATACATATTAAACGCATTGGACAAGTTATCCATTATATATATCATTATCGAATTCGACTTATAATCGGTTATATGAGAATTATTCGATTTTACAACGACCCATTGATTCAGTAAGTTAACTGTGTTTAGCGTCGATTCGAATCAATGAATGTAAATCATACTTGATATGTTAATTCGAAGTTAGGTTAACGTGTTCATCATCAATTCAAGTTAATTAGTTCATGCATGAAAAAGAATGAAAAACGAAGTTAGTTTAACGTGTTTAGCATCGATTCAAGTTATTTAAAGGATTAAAAGCGACGCCCTTTTTTTTTAGTGTATCGCTTCCATTCGAGTTAATTAACCCATGCATGCAAATGAGCTAGTCAAGTAGATTAGCGAATGCATGTTAAAGAAATTCATTTCGAAGTTATATAGCTAATGCATGTACACGAATGAAATGCGAAGCTATTAAAAGATGTTTAGTTTTCATTCGAACCTCTTTTTAGTACATTCATGCTTAGGAAAGTTACTTCGAAATGCATTGTATATGTTTAGAATCCAATTATGTTTGATTTACTGAATAAAGTGTTGTCGTTTATGGACACATGTGGCTATATGTACGCTTGTTGTAACGCGCTGCTGAATGGTGCTGTTTGCTCAGGTAAGGGCAGTTCAGTGACCGAATACAGTCTATTAATCATATGAAGTTTAGCAATTATGTATACACTTATCGATTATATAAAAATTTTCAATCATAGCACGTTATTGATTATCAATCATTGTCGTTAGCAAATACAGAAGGTTCATTGAGTATATCAAGCCTATTGAATTATACGTGGTTTATTGATTCTCTAAAACCTATTGATTTATACGTAGATATAATTATGAATGTTTATATGTAATTCAGACGTTTTATAGTAATTACATGTTTTAACGTTATTTATCATTTAAATGCATTATAATAGAAGCTTATTAAATATGTACATATATGGTTTATATTGACTAGTTAGAAACAATGAGGGTATGGATGTCAATGATGAATTAAACGATTGAAGCCTAGAATCGTATAGATTGCTTTATCGAGTGTGATTCATGTTATATTGTGCAAACGCCCCAAATCATCTAGTTAGAGGGAAAAGCTCAGTGTTTTCATAGCTCTGCCAGCAGGCAGGTACCAAAAGCTCAGTGTTTTCATAGCTCTGCCAGCAGGCAGGCACCAAAAGCTCAGTGTTGTTTTCATAGCTCTGCCAGCAGGCAGGCACCAAAAGCTCAGTGTTGTTTTCATAGCTCTGCCATTAAGCAGAAGCTTCAAAACTCAATGTTTCCTAGTTCTGCTAGTAGACAGGAGACTCAAGTCCATTGAGTTATACCTCTAACAATAGATAGAAAGTTTAACGTCCACATATCCTATAGCTCTGCCAATAGGCAGTAGAATCAAAACCATACGTTGCAAAACCTCATCAATTAGTAGCGACCCAAGGGCAAAGGAGAGAGAATCTCAAAGACCAGGTACGTACATTGCCTATGTTCTTCGAAAACTCGCATATCTCTCAGCAATGAAAAATTAACACAAGATTCATTTAATGAATCGATTTCGCAACGTTTTGTCACATAAACAAGTGGCCCCGCCAATTATCATCAGAGCTTATGCCCATCAATTATCAAGGCTTATGCCGACCAATATACCCGCGCGCAGCGTCAATTTAGGCTTCTCATATACTCATCAACTATCAAGGCTTATGCCGATCAATATACCCACGCGCGGCGTCAACTCAGGCTTCTCGATCGGCCTGGGGGAGTGAGCACCCAAAGTATGATCGTTTCAAGATGTACATCGATCAAGGGGTTCACTTTCAGATAATAAAAACAGCAAATCAATTTCAATTCTTCATTCTCTTTCTCCTGTTTGCAAAGCAAAATGTTTTGGGATGCGGCTGGCCCAACTAATTTCACATAAAACTTATTTTACGGCATGGGAATGTACGTATTGAGTTTCGACTCTCCATTCCAATGTTTTATGTTTTCTGTTTTAGGCATGGAGAGAATTGAATAGTCATCCTCCTGCGACACCAGAAAACAGTAAAATAATGGATGTACAGATTTAATTTAGATGATTCCAGAGGTTAGCAAATCAGATAACCTTGTTCCATTTCGGAACGGCGGTAATGCCTTCAATAATCTACAGAAGTGAAACTATAGGAAAAAGGAGATTCTCAGATCCTATGAAAGTTTATAAAATGTATCACTTTTAAGAAACACGAACGTGAAGTTCAAAGGTTATTGTGCTACCTTATTAGTAAATAGTTTCCATGTTTTCTCACATACACCTATTCGTACACTTGACTGGCTACTGAATAGTATAGTAAAGTCTTCAGTGTAGAGGTTGTTTCGCATTGAACATGTTGGTTGCTCTAATGTAATTGCTAAGCCCATAACGCCTATTACCTGATAGCATCTTCAATGAAGGTTAATGATTGTATACGGCATAAATTATATGATCTGGAATAAGCGGTAATGCGCTGAGCATTACGTATTAAGTTTTAGCTATTATTGAGTAGCATACAAGGTTTGCACAACAGAAATCTCACCAAGTGGTGCTTATGGGTTAAACCCCTTTCTTTTCATTAAGTTTTATGAGTTCACATGAGTTTCTTTTGGTAAGTTCATTGGGCAGAGCTATTCTGGGGAGAACTCTTCAAAATAGAGAACCTACGAACGACGGTTGTAAGTTATGGTTGTCTTGATAATATTTTGCTAGGGGGGTTATCCATTGCACGTTTCTTGCTCACTTTCATCTGTTATTGTGCCCCCAGGTTTCTGAATTAGCCAGTAAAGGTCGGCCCAAGTAAGCCGAAATGGAGTTATTGCTGTCCTAGGAATAAAGCGACATGCCTGCATGTGAGCTACGCAGTGTAGTATAATGTAACCGTTCATTTCTATATAATTTAAGTCCTCGTGTGCATGTGTTGCATATCATGTCGAGTCGCTCAGTATGGTTGTTTATAATTGGAATGTAACCCCAATACCCCGGACGTGTGGTCCGTAGAGTCGTACCATCATTTTAGTATTGAACTGCGCTGGTTGATATGCTCCAGGCGGGTGGCCCGTAGAGCCATGAACTTCGGCGGGTAGCCGTTGAGTTGACTTTATTATTGCGTTGAATTGCAGGGAATTTAATGTAAGGCTTTAAGCCTGGGAAACGGTCAGTTTTTAGGGAAAACTCTGTCCGTTTCGTCCCAAGATTTAAAGATAAACGCCAAACACTCCTGGCCTTAGGGTTGGGGGCGTTACACGTATTACAAGCCTTGTCCTTTGGACGGCGGTAACACCCCAATCATTGGGTTTATTAGTTATAATTGAGGGATTTATTAAGAAGAATACAAACAGGGAATTATGTTTAATTTGGGGGTGTTACACCTCTTACTCCTAAATCTTCTACTGGTCATGTATACATCTTGGCCACCACCGACCATTTCTCTAAATGGGCAGAGGCGATTGCATTAAAGGAAGTTAAAAAGGAGAATGTTGTCGGCTTCATTCTAACACAAATCATTTATTGATATGGTGTGTTTCGATACATTATCATAGACAATGGCAAGCCGTTCATCAACAAATTGATGACTAACCTTTGTGAGAAATTCAAGTTTGCCCAATATAAGTCGTCAATGTACCATGCCCCTACAAATAGTCTAACAGAAACTTTCAACAAAACATTGTGCAACCTGCTGAAAAAGGTGGTGTCGAAATCCAAGAGAGACCTGCATGAGAAACTAGGGGAGGTTCTTTGGGCATATTGAACCACATATAGGATGCCAACACAATCAACCCCTTATGCCGTAGTGTATGGACTAGAAATCGTCCTGGCACTGGAAATTCAAGTCCCATCATTGCGCATTAATATACAAGAGGGTTTGAGTAAGGACGAAAACCACGAGCTTCGCTTAGCAAAGTTGGATGCCCTCGATGTGAAAAGACTCCAAGCCCAGCAAAAGTTAGAATGCCGCCAGGCTCGTTTAACCCGTGCATTTAACAAAAAGGTGCAACCACGTTCATTTCAAGCTAGGGATCAAGTGATTGCACCAAAGAGGCCAATCATCATGAGTAACAAGGCAGGAAGACCTTATGTTATCCGTGACATACGCACAAATGGTGCCTACAAGATACTAGACGAACAACGGATTCGAGTTGGATTAATAAATAGCAAGTTCTTGAAGCACTACTTCCCTTGAGAGAACTGCTTAACTAGCTACTGGGCAAAAGCCTAAACTGTTCACTCAAAACAAAAAAAAAAATCTTTGTATTACTCATGACCCGTAAGAGTATAAACTGTGAATGGTAAAACAAAAAAAATATATATATATAATACTCCTGGCACAGAAGAGTATAAACTGCGAATGGAAAAAAAAAAGTTAAAGTATATTTTGTTGAACTACATGATGACTTGCTCTTATTGGGGATTGCAAGTTTGCATAGTACGTTGGTAGCTTGGTAAACAAATCGCAAAGTGCAATCAAGCACACTACTCAAAAATAAAAAAAAATGAGAGAAAGAGAATGAGGGGGGAGTAAAGAAAATCAATCAAAGATGTTAGTTTTCTTCCACCACATTGCTCCTCGCTGCTCGCTCTACTTTTAGGAGTGTGGGTTTCTCCTCTATGCCCCAAAAGGCCTAGCGATAAACTATGTTCGCAAGTAGGTCTTCAAGTCTTCGCATCACGTTTTTGTATGTGGGTTTCCATTATATGCCCCAAAAGGCCTAGCGGTAAACTGCATTTGCAAGCGAGTCTTCAAGTCTTCACACCACTTTTAGGCTCATGGCTTTTCGCACTGGGCCCCAAGACGCCTAGCAGTAAACCGCATTCGCAAGTGGGGTTTTAAGTTTTCATACCACTTTTAGGCGTGTGAGTTTCCGCTCTAGGCCCTAAAAGGCCTAGCGGTAAACCGCGTTCGCAAGTGGGTCTTCATGTTTTCGGATCACTTTTAGGAGTGTGGGTTTCCGCTCTACGCCCCAAAGGTCTAGCGGTAAATCGCGTTCACAAGTGGGTATTCAAGTCTTTGGATCACTTCTAGGCGTGTGGGTTTCCGCTCTAAGGTCCAAAAGGCCTAGCAGTAAATCACGTTCATAAGTGGGTCTTCAAGTCTTACACCACTTTTAGGCGTGTAGGTTTCTACTCTAAACCCTAAAAGGACTAGCGGTAAACCATGTTCGCAAGTGATTTTTCAAATCTTTGGGCCACTTTTGGCATGTGGGTTCTCATCCTAGGCCTAGAAAAGCCTAGTGGAAAACCACATTCGCCAGTGATATCTCAAACAACTCACCACTCTACGGGAGTAAAAAAACAACGAAAAGTATAGAATTTTGACACCAAATAAGTGACCGTAATGCTATGACAACACAAGCAATCACAAAATGATGCGCATGGAACAAGTTCTGCTAAAGGAGTGCCAGGACGTTAACATGCAAATATTCAAAGCCATGTTTGGCTAAGCGTACTTATACATCAAACGCACTCCGTTAAAACAGTATAATTAATAAGAGCATGAACAAGGCATGAGAAAATTTGTCAGCGTGATCAAGTAGCTTCCTTTGGATTTATTTTGGGTTAAAGTCATGACTTTGATGGCTGCTAAGTGGTAGTAGCTGGAAAATAAAGTTGATGCCTTTCCCAACCAAAGCTCGCCCTACTACACAAACCAAACAAAAAAAAGGATCACAAAAGGTGCATATTTGCAATTCAAAGCATTAGCAACAAGTATCCCCTAAAAAAATGACAAAGGCCAAAAAAAGGGGGAAGAGAAAAGAAACAAACTTTATGAGCGAAAGCAGTAAAGGCCACGAAGACAAAGGCTTTAAATAAACCAATGCTTGCAGCTTTCACGTGACACTATAACGCAAGACCACTAATACAAGCATTCTAAGGCAAAAAAGAAAGTATATGAGTGCTGGACACCAAGAAACCAAGACAAGAAATTGCAAATAGAAGGAAGCTTTGACCAAATGCTCATGTGACCATCAAGAAATTTGGGCCAACATCAGGCTATATTCCAGAGCATAATCAGCTATGCAGCGAATAGATAAACATGATGGAAAGAAAAGAAATCAAGAAAAGGGGAAAAAGGTGTGACCTTTATCCAGTTGGCAGCAGCCTAAAATAAAGTCCCAAGCTGTGCTACTCTTATGTCCATGGTTAAAAAAAACCAAAAAAAAAAAAAAAAGAAGTGGGTGTGCTGAGCAATGATGGATTAGTCATATTTTGGTTTTCAAAAAAAATGTAGGGACACAATGGGCGCAAAGGTAGATACTTTAATCAACAAAGACTTCACCTTTCGCAAAGTTGAACAAATAAAGTGGCAAATTTCAAGGTTGTGTATTAAAAAAAGGAGAAAGCTTTGGCGGTCTGATACCTTTTAATCAGCCACAGAAATGGAGTCTGTGAATCTGTCAGCTAATCCCACAAATTGAAGGGATGGGCATCATAAATAATCAAGCCTGGGACAAGAAAGTGTGGACCTTTCAAGAGGATAAGCTATAGGGGGACTCGCAAGATGCACCAAGCGGCAATATCATTCGGACGATTACGTAGCTTGTATCCACTTTAGGGCAAGTGAGTTTCATTCATATGAAGGGGCTCTCCACGTTTTTTGTTTTTTTTGGGGGGGGGGGGGGGGGGGGGGGCATGTGACATACATATTAAGGAAAAAAAAATTCCAGAAGAAGTAACAAAGAAAAGGTTTGGACTTATTTGACTTGGACCCTTATGCCTAATTGGTTGGTCTCATACATGTTGAGGTTCTAAAAAAATATGGGACTGAATGGTAGCTGGTGATGGGCTGAATGGTAGCTGGTGATGAGCTCCTTTAAATCGGCTTATCAAGTTCCACATTTTATTTGCATGATTCTATTCGACACAATTTACAATGGTAACTCGACCCAAAATGTCAGTATAATTTTTGATGTCAAAATTTTTGATGTCAAACATCAAGCTGACAAGTTGATTAGGCAAAGGTTAAATAAAATAGGATGACACTAATAGTTGCATTCTAACAATTTAAACGACGGCATGATCCACCTAAAAACAGGGGCGCCCAAAACGACATATTTAAAATTCAAGATAACAGTCACGTTTTTAAAAACAAAGATCTTGTTCCTGACCTAGTCTCAAGAGGACAATTTGTAAATATAAAAGTATTTATGTGCCGTACCAAGAATTAAAGTTAAATTAATTTTTTTGGTCGACCCTTTTAATTGATTTAATTAAGCCCAAATTGACTCTCAATTCATGTCCCAATCCCAAACGAGTCCCAAGTCAAGATTCAGTCAACACCCGAGATGACTTCCAAATCAAGTCGCAGCCCAAACCCAAATAACTTTCAAGTCAACACTTGGTGAAAGCCCAAGAGACTTCCAACTCAAAGCCCAAATCAAAGCCTAAGTCAAAGAATACGTCAAGGTCCAAGTTCAAGTCAAAGTCAAAGCAAGTGATGCCTAAGTCAAATCGATCCAAATTGAAACCCGATTGAGGGCCCAAAATGAGGTCAAGAGTCTATCTTGACCTTCGAGGGGGAGGAGGAAGTTTTTCTATCAATAGACCCCTATCGTCCCTAACTTTGTTCAAGGTCAGAAAATCAAAAGAATCCACTAAATTAAGCTCAAACACTCACTCTTTGAAGGACGATAACAAGCATCCGAAACATATGTCATCTTCCATTGAAGATCAAATATTCGTCTTCATTGAGATTAAGCTTTTAAGGCCCTCTACCAAGATAAAAATTCATTCAAATTTAAGTTCATTTAGATTTATTCAAATAAATGCAATAAGAGGATTAGTTTTATTGTATTCAACAAAGATTGTGCCCGTATAAACAAATCAATATAAAGATTCAATTTTCTACTCAAATTCTTGTATAATTTATTTTAGACATGACATTTGTATTTACAATTACATTTGCTTCAACGAGGAGCGTACGAGTAACTCTTGTATAGGCACATAAAGAACAGCAGTCGAACCCCAACCAACAGCATTTTTCGATCTTTTTGCTGAACTCTCTCTCTTTTTTTGGCGGTGTATGCACTGTGAACAGCATGACACGAACACGTCAACTTTTCATGGTATTTTTACTGAATTACCTCTTTCTTTCTTAGCTCTCTCGTACGGGCCCTTGGAAGAGTAAGGCAATGAAATAAGTTTTTGTACGAGGAATAGTGGGCATATGCAGGAGTCTGCAATAGTTTTTTTGATACTTCTACCGAGTTTCCTTAATATGACTGTTGGATATTTTTTAAAGGCAACCTTTATTATTGTACTAGTAAATTGCTTAAGTTAAAGTAACATATGGTGGTTCAAATAATTTGACATTTGTTTTTCTTAAGTAAGGTCTTGGTTCAAGTCTTGTGAATAGAGAAGGTCTGTGATGGGAGAACTCTATCCCTTATTAGACTAACAATAGCTTGACTCTAGTAAAATGGGCGATCTAAGACCCAAAAAAATTATGCTTAAGTTAAGAAATAACTTAGAAGTAATCGCTTGTGTCATTTAGATATGAATATATCTTTAACTAATTTTAATATATTTATAGATGTAAGAATTAATTTAAAGATAATAACATGATAGCAAAATGTCCAAACAGTAGCCGCTAGGAAGAAGTTGATTAAGGGTATGTTCTTTTTAACTTATGATAAATACTTATTAGTGCTTATTACTAAACATGATGAATCATGCTGAAACATACTAAAACATGCTAAATCATGCTGAGACATGCTGAATCTGCTTAAATATGCTAATGGTGCTGAATGAGTTTACATCAACGGGGGCTAATTGTAATCAAGTTGAAAATATATTTATATAGTTGTGTAACTATATGTATACACCCAGTATGAGCACTTCTAAATTCATATTCGTTTATGTTGTGCTAGAATATAGTCATTTTCTACTGAGTTGCATTTTATATGCTATGGTTATTGTAAATTAAACTTTAAATGATTCATTCTAAATGTTATGTATAATATAAAATAATTTATTAATGTATCTTTAGTTTGTCATTGCTATTATTAGCACAATAATTTCTTGCATCCTTGCCAATGGATTGCAAAATAAATACAATTTTCAAATTAATTATAATTGAAAATACTTAGACCACACAACAATTTTACAGAATGTTATTTTATGCCAAGACGTCGCGAGACATAGTAGAAGGAAGGAAGGCAAGGCCAGGCTTATCATGAAATCTGACATTATGAAGGCGTATGACACTATTAATTGGAATTTTGTAGAAAATACGGTGACGTCTCTCAAATTCCTGGATCAATTCATTGCCTAAATTCTTCAATGCCTTAGTACTATCAGGTATTCTATCTTTGTCAATGGCAGTCTTCATGGTTTCTTTGAGGGGAAGAATGGGGTTAGATAAGGAAACCTAGTTTCTCCTTTAATTTTTATGATTTATATGGAATATTTGTCTCAATATCTTACTGTGGCTAGTTTGCATGAGGATTTTTAATATTTTCTAGATGCAAAAGTCCTAAGATCAATCACTCGTGTTTTTGGTATGATGCAATCCTAATGTGCCATGGAGATAAAAGGCATGTGTCCATACTTATGGAGCTTTTTGATAGGTTTACTACTGCCTGTGGTCTCAAAGTTAGTAAACAAAAATATGAGGTCATTTCCATGGGTATGTCTGAATTTGATAAGCAAGCTGTCAGTCGATAATTTATCGCATTTTACATGTCTTTTTTCGCCTAATCTTAGCTCATATAATAACGTAATCCTTAGAGTTTTTCTTGATTTATTAAGTATTCTTTGAGATTTTTACTTGTTTTGTTTATTCTTGCAGGTAATAAGTTGAACCAAGCAAATCCCGCGAAAAGGGGCGAAAAAGGATCGAAACAGGCGAAAAGACAGAAAAACGGGAGCCAGCCGGTAGAGTCGGCCAGCAATGTGGCACGCCCACCCCGTGCCACGTGGCACGACTGTGCCACCTGGCACGGTGGGGCCGTGCCACATAGGCACGGTCGTGCCTCTTCCCATTCTGCCGCGCACTGTTCATTCCCGTCTCGCGTTCTATTTAAGGCCTTCTTCGGGGTTCGCTTGGGGGATTCTTCTTCTACTTCTTGAGGGTAGTTTAGGTTAGGTTCTAGCAAATAAAACCTCAAGAAGAGGATTAGTTTAGGATTGAAGATTGTAATATTGGATTCAACCTTTGGATTTCAAGTTCCTTCATTAATTGAAGACTAAGTTTTCTCCCCTTTTATCTCTTTAGTTTATATGTTGTTCTTGTTTATGTTTTGTTACTTTTAATTCTTGTATTTGTTTTATTTGGTTTTTATGTTTAGTTTTCATTGTTGATTCATGTTATTTAATTGTTTAGATTTGTTTTATTTCATTCTCTTTGTTTTGCTCTTCAAGTTTATGTTCTTGTTTGTTAGTTTAGGTTTCATGTGTTTGTGATGTTTAGTTGATAGATTGTGTTGGCCTGGATTGTGATTAGCCTCTTGATGGTTAATTAGTCTGGTATTTGGCCTAACCATGCCCAATCTATACCTAGAACTTAGAGTTTTTTCTCACGCTCGCTAAGTGTTCAATGAAATGCTTGAAAGAGCTTTCATCTATATTTTTGGGCGATTGACTTATGCTGAGAGGTGAGGTCAATTAGCTAGTGTGGGGGAGGGAATAGCTGAGTTCGGGACATGAAAATAGTATCCGAATCGAGCTAGGTCTGGGGTTGCTAGTTTTGTGGTCTAATTGGGCTAACCCCATGAAAATAGGTGGTTAGGCCAATTAGACTAGCTCATGACCCTTGAGAGAGGGCTGGGTGGTCTTTGATGGTGCAATCGATCATCTCTAGCTTGTGATGTAGTTTGGGAAGGTTATGACTCGTCTCGATTAGTTAGTTCATTCATTGGTCAATTCACAACTCCAAGTCGCTTTTTCTATGTTCATTAGCGTAGTTTAGGTTACCCTTTGTCTTCCTTTGATTTCGCCTAACTCGAGGCGCTTTAGTTAGCCTTGGTAGTTGGAAACACAATTCCCTACGGACGACACCCCAAGTACTCAACGATCCACCTTGCACTTGGGGTTTATAAATATTAAAACTTTCTTTGCAACAAGTTTTTGGCGCCGTTGCCAGGGAATTGGCGTTTTCAATATCGAAGCCCACTTGAGTATTCGAGACTAGGCTTTTATTAAATAAAAAATTCTTTAAAAAAAGTTTTAATGGCAATTTTCCATCTTCCCCAATGTGAGCAAAAATTATTTTACCGTTATTGGGATCGTTTTCATGCGTATCTTGCTCAATATGCTTCTTGTGGATGTTTATATGGGAAATGGGAAATATTGCATGTTGTTGATGAGGGTATGAATTGTGAGACCCGTGCTCTTTTTGAGCATTGGGATTTTTATGCTAGAAATGTCGAAGAAGCATGGGATTTTCTTAATTGGTTGGCTCAGGATACTTATGAATTTGATATTAGTTGTGCTAATTCTTACAACCCAGTCCCTTGCATCCCTGATTATGCCCCTTCTTTGTGTGAAACTTGCCATTGTTCTGATCATGACAACACTTCTTGTCCTTATTATATTTCTGATGATAGCCTTGCTAGAATTAGTAGTATGATAGAGATAATGAAAAAGCAACAAGCTAAGTTTGAAAATAAAATGCAGGAGTTTGACACATCACATAAGACCGACTTTAAGTTTAGTTCTTCTAAACATGATGTTTGTTTGTGTGATGATGGTGCGTCTTTTACTCACTTAGAATCCGGACTAGAGGCAGTACTGGACCCTTCCCTAACTGCTCCATCCCTTGTTGCTACACCCTCACCCAGTACTCTTAGGGACAACACTATGTTTAACATGACCTTGCCTAATCCACCTCTCCCTTTAGCTCAGTCAATGGAGTTCGAGGTAAGTGAGACCTTTACTGTTAACACGAGCGTTGATGAGGATGATGTTTGTTATGATTCAGACAATGATCTTATTGAGGTGCATGATTCTGATGCGGCTCCTGTAGGGAGGTCTTATGGGGATGTTATGGTTACTATGCCAGCTAGTCCTGATCTTGTTGAGAATGTATCCCCTGACCACCTTTATACACTCCATGTTTCCCCTTTAGGTTCACCACCCTCCCCTTCCCCTGAGTGCCATAATTTATCACTCGTTGCATGTCATGATATGCTTGAGGGGAATGAGATAGACTGTATGGACTGCCTAGGTACCTTCAGAGGGTATGACCCCTCCCTTGATCCTTATAACTTGTACCTAGGGAGCATGCCCACGAAAATCATGTTAACCACTGCATTTGATTTTTTCACTGATTTTTTAAAGGCATTCGATAAATTTAGGAGAGCACTTACTATCATTTCTGCATTCCTGTTTAAGTGCTCTTACTTACACCCATCTGAGTTGCATGCTCAGATGTTTGATAAGTTCCTACGAGCTTTGACGGCGTCTGAATGGGTACCTTGGGTCATGAGATGAGGAGAAGTGGCTGATGCTCCTTCGACCTCCCACAACACCATCTTGAGGAGGTGATAGTTTAGGTGCACCCAGCACCTAATCTGGTATAATCGTTCCACTTTTCTCTCTTTTTCCTTTTTCTTTTTGTACATAGTTGTGGATATCTAGGAGCGTATTTTTCTTTGTTGGTGATCAACTTTGAGGTGAACCTTGGGATGTTGTTGAGCCGACTGATGGCCATGATCACCTTTTTGTGCTTTTTTTTCATAGTTGTATTGTATATGCTCGCTTTTGGTGTGTTAGCTTGTGTATATTTATGTTTTCCTTCTTTTTGTATTTTTGTATGTTTTTGTGGTAGTGGTGACTCCTCAACTCCCAATGCGGACATTGTGAGATTTAGGTATGGGGGAGGAGTAGTCTCTATGCCACCTCATTTGAGGGAGTTTTGTACCGTTTCGATTGGCTTTGATCCTTTGTACCTTAGCTATTCGCTTTTATATAAACGTGATGTGCATGATAGATGTTTGTCCTAAATGAGTCATCCTAACTCCAATTCTAACCCCAATAGTCCATTATACATGTGCAATCTAGTCCCTATTTTCACTATCATCATTATCTTAGGGTCTTAATCTTCCATATCGGCTCTTCCACTTGTCTTTGCACACTACTACTCTTGTTCTTGGTTGATTTCCACTTACGATTCAAAAAAAAAAAAAAAACAAGAACAAGAACAAAAACCAAAAAAAAAAAGGGATCTATATATATAAAAGTGGAAACCACCTTTAGTTTGGAAGGACAAGTGTCTCTTTGAGGCAATACTGCTACTGGAAACGCTTGATAGGCACTCCTTTGAGGCATGCGCTACTCGGTGCTACCCTTTGAGGCAATACTGCTACTGGGAAAGCCTTTCTTCCAAGTTAATAAGTTAATAATGTAGTTTGTGCCGGTCGTGTGGGAGTGAATTTGATTTTGACAAGCCTGAGTCCTATGATGATGATACACAAGCACACCGTGCACATGGATGGATTCACAGTTTTGATGTACAGTGGGGTGAAAAGTTGGTGCTTTGATGTTGTCATGAGGATAGAGACTCTTGATGTGTACATTCTGTCTATATGCAGGTTAATATCGTTGTGTGCATAGGTGATTTGCTTAGTTAGAATGTGTGCAGACTCCTCTCCTGTATATATTTGTGTTTTGTTTGTAAATCCATTTTATTTTTCTGTTTGTGTTTCTCTTTTCCTTTTCCCTTCTACTTTCCTTCTCCAAAGATTTTGTGGGTATATCTTCTGTAAATCCTCACGAGACTTTACTCGCCCGCTTGGGGGATCCAAGGGGTTTAAAGGGCTTGTTGCATACGCTAAATGCAATCGCGATTCCTGCGAAAGTGAGTTAGGTTTCTAGATTAGTTTTTCTTTTGTTTTGCTCGAAGACGACCAAAAGATAGGTGTGGGGGTATTTGTTAGGCGATAATTTGTCGCATTTTACATATCTTTTTTTGGCCTAATCTTAGCTCACATAATAACGTAATCCTTAGAGTTTTTCTTGATTTATTAAGTATTCTTTGAGATTTTTACTTGTTTTATTTATTCTTGCAGGTAATAAGTTGAACCAAGCAAATCCCGCGAAAAGGGGCGAAAAAGGATCGAAACAAGCGAAAAGACAGAAAAATGGGAGCCAGCCGGCAGAGCCAGCTAGCAATATGGCACGCCCACCCCGTGCCACCTGGCACGGTGGGGCCGTGCCCCATAGGCACGGTCGTGCCTCTTCCTGTTCTGCGGCACACTGTTCGTTCCCGTCTCGCGTTCTATTTAAGGCCTTCTTCGGGGTTCACTTGGGGGGTTCTTCTTCTACTTCTTGAGGCTAGTTTAGGTTAGGTTCTAGCAAATAAAATCTCAAGAGGAGGATTAGTTTAGGATTGAAGATTGTAATGTTGGATTCAACCTTTGGATTTTAAGTTCCTTCATCAATTCAAGACTAAGTTTTCTCCCCTTTTATCTCTTTAGTTTATATGTTGTTCTTGTTTATGTTTTGTTAGTTTTAATTCTTGTATTTGTTTTGTTTGGTTTTTATGTTTAGCTTTCATTGTTGATTCATGTTATTTAGTTGTTTAGATTTGTTTTATTTCATTCTCTTTGTTTTGTTCTTCAAGTTTATGTTCTTGTTTGTTAGTTTAGGTTTCATGTGTTTGTGACGTTTAGTTGATATATTGTGTTGGCTTGGATTGTGATTAGCCTCTTGATGGTTAATTAGTCTTGTATTTGGCCTAACCATACCCAATCTGTGCCTAGAACTTAGAGTTTTTTCTCACGCCCACCAAGTGCTCGATGAAATGCTTGAAAGAGCTTTCATCTATATTTTTGGGCGATTGACTTATGCTGAGAGGTGAGGTCAATTAGCTAGTGTGGCAGAGGGAATAGCCGAGTTTGGGACATGAAAATAGTATCCGAATCGAGCTAAGTCTGGGGTTGCTAGTTTTGTGGTCTAATTGGGGTAACCCTCTGAAAATAGGTGGTTAGGCCAATTAAACTCGCTCATGACCCTTGAGAGAGGGCTTGGGTGGTTTTTGATGGTGCAACCGATCATCTCTAGTTCGTAATGTGGTTTGAGTAGGTTAGGACTCGTCTCGATTAGTTGGTTCATTCATTGGTCAAATCACAACTCCAAGTCGCTTTTTCTATGTTTGTTAGCGTAGTTTAGGTTACCCTTTGTCTTCCTTTGATTTCGCCTAGCTCGAGACGCTTTAGTTAGCCTTGGTAGTTGGAAACACAATTCCCTTGTACTTAGGGTTTATAAATATTAAAACTTTTTCTACAACACAAGCTCTCATTCATATGACTAGGTTTAAGCATGGTGTCAGGTATTTTGAAGTGTCCCTCACACCTATAAAATTGACACAATCGGACGCAAAGGTTCTATTGATAAAATAATCCCTAGAATCCATTCCTGGGTTAGGAAAATGATTTCTTACGCTGGGAAGCTCCAGTCGGTGTTCAATTTTTATGAGTATACATATTTATTGTGCTTCACTTTTTCTTATTCCTAAGTTTGTGTTCATAGGCTAAGCAAGCAAGTTGAAGATTTCTTTGGTCTAGGATACTATGAATGATAAAATTTCTTTGCTTTTCTAGGATTTAGCATGTAATCCAAGTCTAAAGGAGGCCTTAGTGTCAAAGATGCAAGGAAATGGAACACTTCCTCAATTGGTAGGTATATATAAAGTATAGCTTGTAAGGAAGACACCCTTTGGGTTGATTCACCATGTGTATTTGAAAAAGAGTATTTGATGGGACAATAATTGTCTTGCGGATTCAAGTTGAATTCGGAGATAAATTGTGAAAGTGAAAGAAACATTGGGACCTGGCTTTGATCGTAACAATGGCAGATGGAGGGTAGCAAAATCTAGTATTTGTTCTGTGGCTCCAAGTAATAAATGGCTAGTTGGTGATGTGCCTTCTCAGCATTGGACTAAAATTGTATGGACTAAATGGAACATCTTTGAGGCATCTTTTATTACATTGTTAGCTACTCAAAACAAATTGAAAACCAGGGATAGATTCAAAAATTGAAATATTGTTCAAGATACAGGTTGTCAAATGGATAGAAACTCAGTCGTATTCGAAAATAAGTTTTTCAATCCTCTAAATGTCTCATAAAAGCAAAAAAGCGTATGCCGAATGAAAAATCCGAGCTTGTATATCGATCGATCATATACCGAGGGGTGCTCCTTTTACCCCTCCCAAACCCTTCCACCTTGTGAGGTGGAACCCTCCACCACCAGGAGTCGTTAAAATCAATTTTGACGGATCAATTTTCAACTTATCAGCAGCGGGAAGTTACGTTCTTCACAACTTGACAGGCAAACTTCTTAAAGCAGGAGCTGCTAATTATGGGTCTACTTCAATCATGGTAGCTCAAGCAAAAGCGCTGAAGGATGGAGTTCATGCGGCCATTCAAGCAGGCTACAGGAGGCTACTGATCGAAGGCGACAATTCTACAGTGATTCAAGCACTAGCAGGCAAAATTCAAGTTCCTTGGAAGATCGCCACAATTATCGATGGCATTCAAATATGGTTAAATCATGACTTTCAGTTCCAAGTCAATCACAGCTATCGAGAGGCTAATATGGCGGTTGACTGGCTCTCTAAGTTTGGTCACTCTATCAGAAATTCCATTTCCTCAGATACCTGGGTTTCGTCAGAGTTTAGGAATATTCTTGCAGCGGATGTAGTTGGGCGTACTCTTGTGAGAAGAGGCGCCTAACATTGGATTGTACTTGACCTTTACCATTGTTTAAAAAAAAAAAAAGGTTGTTCGTTCTGTGGAATCAAGGAACTCTTGGCCATCTTTTCTTTTCATGTCTATGTAGTGCAGTTATGTTAAGAAGGGTCAGAGATGTATTGAATATTTAGATTCCTGAAACTAGTACTTGGGTCTGGTTAAGAAGCAGCTGCAAAAGCAGCTTGCATAAGAAGAAGTTGGTCTACTTATTTGTGTCCACATTGTGTTATGGTATATGGAAAGAGGGGAATTGCAAACTTTTCAAAGGAAAGCAGCAGAATGAAGAGCAAATATGGAAACGAATGATCTATTGCAATAGAAATAAGACTCTGTATAAAACAAAAGGTGTAAGTACGGAGTATGCATTACCTGTTATAAAAAGCTTGGTATAGCACCTCCGGTATGCCTGGTTTTTTTTTTTTTTTTTAATGTGTTTTATTTGGTGATCAATGCAACAACTTAATTACCAAAAAAAAAAAATCTATAAGACACATTTTTAGAAAATGGTCAGTAAACTAGAATCGACATTAGCAGTATACAGTGTAGTAGATAGTGGGGTTGAGTTCTCAATAATAAAATAATTTCCATTTATTAGTGGATTGTTAGGAGGAGAACGAGATAAGATAACATTTTTTGATCAAGAGAACAATTAGATGTACGAATATATAGGATACAAAAATTGATCATAAAATTATTAGTTTATAATTCACAATATTTTTTTAAAAAATCGTCTTTCAATTTTAATTGCATGCTTAAATTTATTATGTAATTTTTGCATAACATATGACAAATTAAATCTATGCATTTATATAATATAGTGATTCATCAAATAATATGCATTTTACAAATAAATAATAATAATAAATTTTATGTTACACTTAACAGTATGAAACATTTTATTTCGTTACATAATGTAAAATAATTTTCAATTTAAAATGAATTTTAAAATAACAATAATAAACACACTTATATTATCAGTAAATAAGTCTAATTATTGATAAAGAATATGTTATTTAGAAATCAATTATACTTAGTGGCATCGTCCGGATTCAAAGCAAGGAGTGTCGACTATCAAGATTAAAATACACATAACATAAATTTTAACGTAAGTTTGAAAATAAAGTGCATAGGTAGTACACTTATGAAAGTTTCCTTAACAAGCAATAATCAAGAAATTGCCCCAATCCTAATCTCAATCACGAAGTTGAAAACTCTAATTTCTTAATTCATAAATAAATCACTAAATTAACTACTTATTTTACACAAATTTAACTAAATTTACTAAATTAAACATAAATAAGCAGGCAACAACAAACCAAATTAGCCCAACTCTAAGTCCTCAACTAGGAAGGCAATCAGGCAGAAGCCATCATTTTTAATTCATATGTAAACCAATAAAGTAATCAATTATTTAATATGAATCAAACTAAAATCAGCAAAGTAAACAAAAGTTTTATAAAATAACATAATTATAAACTAAGATAGGGAATTTATACTTAAAATTTGGGTCTAACTTTAGGGCTTCAATTTCAAATCAACGAAGGGAGGCGAAGACAGAGCACTAGCAGCCAGCAGGTACACCGGCGGCAACGGCAGTGGCATTCAGTGGCCATTGGCGGCGGCCGGTCAGCAGTCAAGAGAAAGAGAAGGGGGAGACTAGTCTGCAATGGCCACGAGGGAACTGAGAATAAAACAGAAGTGGTGTCAAGATTGGCGTGTCTAAGAAGAGGAAAAATAACTTGAGCGAATTACCGATCATTTTAAAAAAAATCAATAACACACGCCGCCATGTAGCTTGATACGAACATGTGATCCACACCCGCACGCAGCCAAAATCCAAGTGATCAGACCAGCAGGGCAAAACGCATTATGCGACCCAAATGTAAACATGCACCCATTCATGTACGCATGTATGCATGTATATATATATATATATATATATATATATATATATACACACACATACATATATATACATATATATATATATATACATATAT
>JAKOGI010002772.1:0-10000 GCA_029747015.1 Carnegiea gigantea
TATATATATATATATATATGTATATATGTATATGTTTGTATGTATATCACTACTAGAAATTTATTTATTTACGACCACTTATTTACGATGGAGCATAAAAACCATCGTAATTGGTATGTTTTTTACGAAGGAATATTATTTCCGTCCAAAATATTTTGATAATTATGACAGAACAATTTTTCCGCCCTAAAACTTGAATAGTGTCCGTCCTAAACAGAAAATAAAGCGGAGGTGATGAGTGGGTGTTTTTTACTGGAAAATTGGAATACGCGCCTAGGTAGAAAAAGGAAAAAGGAACGGCCTTTTTTCCCTTCCCAAACACGCGATGAATTGAAGCCGGGTCAGAACTTCACTTCACTACCCCTCATCTCTTCATTTTTGAAAAACCCTAGAATGGAGATCTCTGCGCTTGAGTTTTAGTCTCACCCCTAGTGCACCTAGCTAATCACAGTGGAGATGAACTTGTTTATTACTCGCCATTGCCGTTCCAGTCTCACTCCAGCTGTCATTTCTCTTCTCTGTGGCCATTCGACTTCGGTGTTGCTCTGGATCTATTACCATCGGTGGGTGAGTATTCAGTGTTCAATTGTGATTTTGTAAAACCCTCACATTCGTACTCCATCTACTTGAGTTCGTGTCTTCGTGTTGCTCACTTTTGGTGATTTGATTGCTAGGTCTGATGAAAAGTGCTGTTTTTGCTGAATCCTCATTTGGGTCGGTCGTTTATGTTGGTGGAGATTACTCATTCAACTGTTAGTAAGAAGGTTTCTTCAATTAACCCAAGTAACCAAGCTAGGGCTTTCAGTGATTTGCTGCTAGCAAGGTTTGTTCAACCTTCTACCCTGCTTTTCATATATGGAAGGCAAAATTGCATCCTGTACAACTTTTGTTGAGTAGTTTTGTAAATGAGCTATGTTGTCATTGAGAAATTGTTCTGTCTAACTGAGAAAATTGTTGAGCAGTTTTGTAAACGCTACTTGAAAATTGCGTCCTTCTACCCTATACAACTGTTAGTAAGAAATTGTTGAGCAGTTTTGTAAATGCTACTTGAAAATTGCGTCCTTCTACCCTATTTTTGCTGAATCCTCTAACTGAGAAATGCCACAGAAATCTTAGGGAATTGGCCAGAAAATAGCAAATGTTTAGTAGGAATTGTTTTTTTTTTGAATGCAAGGAACAGTAGCGTATTGATTATCCCCTGGTTATTCTGTACTGATTGGCATTATTAGAAGCAAAAGTTGATTGCGAACATTCACTGGAAGCGGGCAGTATTCATTCTGTGAATTGGTGCAAGCGTAAACACCTGTATAACCAAGTTAATGGTAATGATCATAAGCTTAGGGTCGGTAAGTCTGTGTTAGAAATTGACAATAAGGATGAGGAATTTTCAGGTTTGAGACTAAATTTAGAGGAGTTGCTGAGGTTTGGCTAGAAATTCAGTGTATTCTCATGTTGATAATGCCAAGAAAGGGCATATTCAACAACACAGAAACAAAAACTACAAAAAAAAAGTTGGATTCAATTTGTGTTTATAATTTTTTTAACTTTATTTTAGGCTACTCTGTTCTACGCTTTGGAGTTCATTATTTTAATTACTTAACAACCATTTGATGTATTCATTCTGTGAATTGGTGCAAGGGTAGGCTGGTTGTGGAATCCACTCTTGAAATTCTCAATTATCTCTTTGTGAGCAAGAACGGGAGTTGATTTCTTCATATATTCTCTCCTTTGTTGGTCGCAACTATATGACAGTTTGAAGGTAAGCTTTTAAAACAAGTTGTATTAGTTTCATTTAGAGAAGTACTTATCAAGTCTAATTTTGTTAGAGTGATGTAAGTTCTATCTTGTATGTTGAGTACTAATTAGTTTCTATTTGTAATATATGTTACTTGGGAGGTTTCATGAAGAACAACAATTGTTAGAACCTGTTGTAGAGTATTTCTTCGATATAAAGTAGTATAATCATTGCAGGGTTATGAGCCTGTTGGATATAAAGTTATGAATAGTTCAATTTCGATTGCATGTTAGTCTTTATTGAGTAGTCTTTACTTGTGTCTATTTAATTTGTCCACTATCTCTACATTTTACTTATGCATTAGTTTTTATTTATTAGTTTTGATAGGTTTAATGAATGTCTGTATAATCGCTATGATCATCATGGACATGATAACAAGCATTGTCATTGTTAGTGAAATTGTAATTCTGTTTTTCTTGTTAGTTAAAATGAGTTGCGTTCCATGTACTGTGGTGGGAAATCTCCATATATAGGTGACATAAAAGGATTTTGATGTTGTCTTCGTAGACTACAATTCCATAGATGCTGCTATAAAATCTTAATTGGTGACAGATGCTATGCTTCATGAGACTAACGATGTGATTTTTGAAATTGTAGATGCTTTTAGATTTTAAAATTACGTTGCACTTCCATTATGGGGGTAGATTTGAGCAAAGGCATAACAAAATTCGTTACGTAGGAGAGATTGGTTGCATTAAACTTGACTATGACTATGATAAATTGTCTTTGATTGAGTTGGGTTCTTTGTTAAAAGAGGATTGTAATTATGAGGGCAATGTGACTGAAGTTTGGTGGAGGAGTTCTAGAGGAGGTGGTGAGTTAAGAAGGATTATTGGTGACAAGGAGATTGTAGATATGGCACCCAAACTTCAGAAGTGCAATATAGTCTATATATATGTGATTGATAAACCTCTTGAAGGGCTTACCTTGCCATTGGTTACCTATAACTTTGTCGATGAAAATGATGTCATAGACCAAAACAACAACCTTTTTAAGCCTTCACTTACTACAAATGTAGAGCGTGTTGGGAAAACCAATATGACATATGCCTCTCAGACTCCTATAGAGTTACCATCGACAAGGAAACAACTAATTCAAAGGTCGTTGTTTACTTCAAGACAGAATGGGGATGTTTTAACTCCTACTAATGGTAAAGATGGTAAGAAAAATATAAGCAAAGATATCTATTGTTGGGCTTGATTTTTGCATGATATTTTCTGGAGTTCTTTAGTGACTTGTCAATGTCTGGTCCTCGATTGTTTGGTATTAATACTAGTTAAAGTTTGTTGATGAAACATGGTTTGCTAGTATGTTTTTCCATTGTATTTGGCCATAAAAGTAGACATTATTTGAGAGCGTTGTCTTCTTATTTATCTTCACATATCTTCGTTTTATTCGTTTCGCTATTCATGTATAGGTACTACTAATTACTTTATTTGCACAGACATGGCACCTAATAAGAGTTGGATGGCCCTATCTTCTGTTGATCGTCTTAGTGATGAATATAACGAAGGAATGAAGGACTTCCTTTCGTTTGCATTTGATCGATTAGGTGAGGGAACCGAATTTATCAAATGCCCATGTGTGAAATGTTGCAACTCTAGTGAGCATACAAGAGATGTGGTTAAAACACACCTTATAGCATATGGGATTCTTCAAGGTTATACATTTTGGTATCATCATGGAGAAGGAGCCGATGAACTTAACCCTCATGATGATGAGATGTAAGATGATTTTGATGTAGAGGAAGATTTAGACGGTGATTCTCAAAGTGATGATGAAACGGATGAAATGATTAAGGATTTATTTCCTATTTATTATGGTGTCACTCAAAAAGGTGTTGAGATGGGAGCATCTAACACTGTTGATTGTTAAGAGGAACCTAATGATGATGCAAAAAAATTTTTTAGGTTAATAAAGGACCTTGAGCAACCTGCGTATCCATGCTCAAGTTGTTCTAAATTATCTGCAATGGTGAAATTACTGCATATTAAGTCTCTTGGTCGGTGGAGTAATGAATCATTTACTATGTTGCTAGAGTTTCTAAAGAATGAGTTGCTGTCATCTGGGTTGACGCTAGCAGAGTCCTACTATGAGGCTAAGAAGACAATTAAAGACCTTGGACTCTCATACAATAAGATTGATGCCTGTAGGAATGATTGCATGCTATTTTAGAAAGAAGATGCAAAACTTGATGCCTACAAAGTCTGTCATGCATCAAGGTGGAAAGATGACAAGTATAGCGGGAAAGAAAAGAGAAAGGAAAATGGCAGGAAAATTTCAGTTAAAGTTGTACGCCATTTTCCATTGAAGCCATGACTTCAACGTCTCCTCATGTGTTCCAAGACAGCAGCTGAGATGCGCTGGCATTATGAAAAATGCATCGAAGATGGAGTTATGAGGCACCCCGCTGATTCTAAAGCATGGAAAAAATTTGATGAACTTCACCAGGATTTTGCCTCAGAACCACGTAACGTCAGGCTTAGGTTGATGAGTGACGGGTTTCAACCATTTTCGAACACATCGACTCCTTATAGTATTTGGCCTGTGATACTTATTCCATACAATGTGGCTCCTTGGAGTTGCATGAAACAAGCCAACTTTATATTGTCCTTAATCATTCCTAGTCCTGAGGTTCCTCGTGATGCAATAGATATTTACTTGCAACCCCTAATAAAAGAACTAAAGGAGTTATAGGAAATAGGGGTTGAGACATATGATGCATCTAAAAGGCAAAACTTTAAGCTTCATGCAGCTTTATTGTGGACCATAAATGATTTTCCAACATATGGAATTTTGTTTGGATGGAGCACCAAGGGAAAGCTTCCTTGTCCAGTGTGCCATAAGCACACTCACTCTCTATGATTATAACATTGTGCAAAACAAGTTTACATGCGCCATAGATGTTTCTTACTTAAGAATCATGGTTGGCGCAAAAAGAAAGATTGGTTTGGCAATGTAGAGTTGGAAGGGCCTCCTATCCCACTATGTGGAAGCGATGTTCTGAACTAGGTACGTGATCTAGAGGGAATTCCCTTGAGCAAAGCTCCTAATGTGAAAGTGAAAATTAACCATGAAAAAAGGGGCGATAATTGGAATAAGAAAAGCATTTTTTTTGAGTTACCTTATTGGGAAACCAATTTAATGAGGCATAATTTGGATGTTATGCACATTGAAAGGAAGGTATCTGATATCATTCTTGGAACTATCATGAACATGAAGGGAAAGACGAAAGATACTGCCATGTCTCGATTAGATTTGCAGGCCTTTAGTATTAGGGCAGAACTGCATCCTCGTGAAAAGGGTGACAAGCTTGAGCTACCACCAGCTCCTTATGTATTATCTCAAAAGCAAAAGCAAGAGTTATGCAAATTTCTTAAGGGAGTTAAGGTACCGGATGGCTTCTCCTCAAATATCTCCAGGTGCGTAAATATGAAAGAATGTAAGATCTCAGGATTGAAGAGCCATGATCACCACATTGTTCTCCAAAGATTACTTCCTCTAGTTATATGCACCACCATGCCTATGAAGGAAGTAAGCGAGGCAATTATTGAAATGTCAATGTTTTTTAATGTTTTGTGTGCCAAGGCATTGAAGGTAGAAGACTTGGAAGCAATTAAGGCCCAAATGCCACTAACTTTGTCCAAGTTGGAAAGGTGGTTTCCTCTGGCATGTTTTAATGTCATGTTGCATTTACCTATTCACTTGGCAGATGAAGCTATCATTGGTGGGCTAGTTCAGTTCTGTTGAATGTATTCAGGGGAACGCGATCTCTTTAGACTGAAGTCACGTGTTCGTAATAGGGCATGTCCGGAGGGTTCAATGGCAGAGGGCTATATTGCAGATGAGTGTATGATTCTGTGCTCCAAATACTTGCATGGGACTGAGACAATAATAAATCGTGCAGGGCAGAATAATGATGGTGGTGTTAAACATGGCAAGATGCTATGTATTTTTTCACATCCCAGAAGGCCACTTGGAGCAATGAAGATGTGCGACATGGATGAGAGGGAAAAACAACAAGCCCATATATATGGTTTGATGAATTGCCCTGAAGCGTCGCCTTTTCTTCAGTAAGTTGCATCTTTTAAATAATTTCAACTAGGAGCAAATACTTAAGAGCAAATACTAATCTTATATGTTCTTTAGAGAGCATTATCTTATGCTGGAGAGTTGTTCGAAGGAGATGACAAAGGATGAGAAGAACAACCACTTTAAGGAGTGGTTTAAGGCTAAAGTGAGTTGTTCCCTTCAAATAAGGTGTTTCGATATTTGTTTTAAATTATGTCTTATTTGTATATTTGATTTTGTTCTGTAGGTGGAAGAGTTGTACGAACAAGGAACTTGCCCTCATGGGAGGAGCTTTTATCGTTGGCTCGAGGGCCTACACCATATGTGAAGAGCTACACTGGTTACATTACTTATGGATTTAAATTTCACACACTACGTAGGGAGATTGGTGCAAGGACACAGAATAGCGGAGTTCTTATAGTGGGTAATGCCGAAGATGGAGAACCTAACATAGACTATTACGGGTTACTTACAGAGGTCTTCAGTTTGGAGTATACAGGAGGTAATGAGGTTGTATTCTTTCGGTGTAAATGGTGGGATATAGATCCCAGAAAAGGAGTCAAAGTAGATAAATTTGGCTTTGTCAGCGTAAATTGTCAACGTCATTTCAAAACAGATGATCCTTTTGTGCTAGCAGCTCAAGCATCACAAGTTTTCTATGTGAATGATAATAGTCAAAAGGGTTGGCGTGTGGTGGTGAAGGTTCAACCTAGAGATTCATATGAGTTAGCTGCTGGGGAAGATAAGGGACAATCAAGCATAAAAGAGAATGATGAAGCTTACCAATAGAGCATTTCTTTTAATGTCGAACTTGCTACATCAACATCAAATGAAGACTTTCAATATGCTAATGCGTACTATCGAAATGATGTAGAAGCAGAGTCTGTTGATATGCCTTCGTTGCCTAGAAAAACCAGAACATCAAGGAAAAAATGAGTTATAATTAGCTACTGATGGCTGCTGTCCTGCATTATTTGTTCTATTTTGAATTTCGAAATGTTTTCATTGCCTAGAAATGCCAAACATTACACACAGTGTCATATGAGTTTGTGTTAGCTGTTTATCATAAATTGATTTATGCTTTACCTTTATTTTTTCCGCATATTACACTTAAATGTTCTGTGTAATAATTAATCTCGTAATTTCTTATCTAATTAGGGAGCATGACACCTACAGGGAAGAACTCAACAAAGGCAAGGTTCGTAGCACCCGGTTTCCTATGTCGTGAACGCTTATCAGGTATGAAGAAGCCTTCTTGCCCTAAATCTTCAATCGGACAAAACCCAAGTGAACAACAACCTATTAATGCCCCAGAGGGTGCATCCCAAGATGAGGCAAAGGCGAATGCAGCAAAGAAAAATGTGGTAAACCTTGTAGCTTTCACTATTGTAGTTCATAATTACATATTTCTATATGGGCTATAAACCATCTAAATTTTTATTTGATGTTAGAATGTGTTAGAGCAGCTTTCGACTTAGAACAACCAGCAAGTTCTGGCTTGGTAATGAAGATATACCCTACATCTCAAAGCATGATGATATATCTAACGAGAATTACACACCTTTAACAACTTTTCTTTATTCATAGGCTTGAGTCTGTTCTTCTTGAAGCACAAAAGCAGAATGATGGGGTAACTCCACAAGAGGATAATTATACAAGGAATTCACAAAAGGATAATGAAGCGACAAATGCACAGAAAGAAAATGTGGTAAGCATTTTGCCTTTTATTGTTTTATTTGTGTAAAATTATATGTTTTCATGTGATTATTATCCATCTTATTGCATTTGACATTTGTAGAATGTGTCGGCGGAGCAATTTGTTCAGAAAGAATTACAAACTCCAACCTGGTAATGAAGACATAATGTATTATTTAAGGCCTAGGCTAGTATTTTGAAGTTTTCATACTTCGTAGATCTTTTGTGTGTTGGAAATTAAATACCAAAATTGTTCTTAATTTTAGGTTCAAGCATGACATCCTGCAAGCACACAGTGATAAAAAAAAAGGATGCAAAAATTTGCAAGTAATGAAGCGTTGATAACTGGTGGAAATCTAACATTTACAACGACAGCTATTAATCTATCTGAGAATGATTCTCCGGATAATGAAGGTGTGACACAGTCTAGGGCTATTATTTTCTACTATGTCATTTCCTGGTACTTTTAAATATTTTTTAAAAAAATAAACATGACATTTTCATTTTGCTGCTCGTATTAGTGCTGAAAGAAGAAAAAGAAAGCGAGGCATTGTTTCAAGACCTAGAGGAAGGAACAAGGTTAGGCAAGTGGCAACCCTAAAAGATGGGCAAAAACTTAGAGTAGCCTTTTACAATAATGGGCCGGTGGGTGAAAACCAATGCCCTCTATCAAGACATATCGGTAAACTTGTTAGGGATCGTAACATGTTACCGATCAGAGTGCATAGTTGGAATGAAATCAATTCAAAAGATTTGGACAAATTATGGAATGCTATTCTGGTATGGTAGGATGAGTTGTATTTACGTTTTATACATTAAACGTATACCTAGGAATAATGCATGTGCAAAGTGGGATAGATATTTTATTTGTTTGGTATGATAGGATAAGTTTGAAGGAGGTGGTCTTGAGCATCGTCGCACCACCATCATGCGACAAGCAAGGAGCTTATGGAACAAATGGCGGGGCGAAATGAAGCAACTACACCTGAAAAAGGTTTCTAGTTTGGAGGAAGCACTCACTCCGAAGAATGTACCCAAAAGCTTGCTTAAGGAAGACTGGGAATGGTTGGTGTTAGAGCATTATACAGACCCGAATTTTCAAGTACATACTCCGAACTATGGTCGTTGAAGACAGAATCATTTTCCAATATTTTTTTTTGGTTGTGATTACTCTTTTGCATACGTTCATTCTTGCACAACTCCAACAATGTTAATTGTAGATCAAGAGTGCTATAAATTCTGAAAATCGAGCCCAGTTGACAATGCTTCCTCGTACTAGTAGCAAGCCAATTTGGTAAATTTTTTGTGTATATGAATTGTAATACCCAGAAGGTTTGCCTGATTCTGTGAGTTGTATGATGCTCCACTTTCTGATTTTTGCTCCACTTTGTGAATTGTTATGCTGCTCCATTTTGTGATTTCTGCTGTGAGTTGCAATACCCAGAACGTTTGCCTGATTCTGGAAGGGTAAATGTTAAATGTTTTATTGGAATACCAATTGTAAGCTCTGAGTTATGGTAAATGTTTTATTGGAATACCAATTGTAAGTTGTGATAGCAAATCTGGCAAGTGCGGCATGGTAAATGTTTTATTGGAATATACGAATTGTAAGCTGTAATTTGCCATTCATGTGCGGAATAATTTGCTATTCAGTGATAGCAAATCTGGCGAGTGCAGCATGGTAAATGGTTCCCCCCCCCCCAACCTATGAGGCTGGAGCTGATTCAATTTTTGGAATGTATTATTTTTTAAATGTAGTATTTTTGGCTGATTCAGGCTATGTTTTTTTTCAAATGCACTATTTTTGGCCTAGGAAGCTGGAGGTCTGCCCTTTTAATAGAGGCTTCAGAGTGGTAAAAAAATGTCACGTGAAACATTATTTGACTTCGTGATTTTTGCTGTGATTTGTGAGTTGCAATACCCAGAAGGTTTGACTATGTCTTACACTTCTCCTACTCTTCTTTGCTCTTGCACTTCTCCTACTCTTCTTTGTGTGATTTTGGCATGAGTTGTGAGTTTTTTGTGTATAGGAAGGATCATTTTTATGGAAGGATCATTTTTGCGTATAGGAATTGTTTGCCTGATTCTGCAAATGACTTATGCCTGATTCTTTGCCTGATTCTCCTACTCTTCTCCTACTCTTCTTTGCCTACTCTTCTTTGCCTGATTCTTTGCCTGATTCTGGAAGGATCATTTTGTGTATAGGAAATGCATTATTTTTCGCTGATTCAGGCTATGAGTTTTTTGAATGTATTATTTTTGGCGTATGAAGCTGGAGATCTTCGCTTTTAGTAGAGGCTTTAGAGTGGTAAAAGACTTACATGTCAAGCATTATTTGACTTTGTTCGCCATGTTGCGATAAGGGGGCAAGGACGGAAAGGTACCAAACATTGCTGAGATCTTTAAAACAACTCGAAACAGAAAGGATGGCACATTGAA
>JAKOGI010002772.1:15000-87184 GCA_029747015.1 Carnegiea gigantea
CAGATTAAAGGAGTGCTTGGTAAAAAGAGTGCCCTTTTAGGGTAATTCAATCATTGGTCATTAGTTAAATTATGTTTGGAACCTAAGGACGTTAGCCGTGTGATTGAAATAATTATGGAATAAGTCGAACATTGTTTAAAGGTTAAGGGTATCAGGTTTGGGCTTGTTTAAAATTTATTCGTGATAACTATAATGGAATAAGGTGCCTATGGATGTTGGTTTGTGAATTGGAAAACAAACTGTCGTTTCAAAGTTTCGATTGCATTAGTTGGTTCACTTAAACACTATGTTGTTATTAAGCATGAATGTAATGCCCATATATGATCGTTTTATGTACTGTTGGGTTGTATATGTCAATATTGAACCGAGCTTGGTAATTAGATGGTTTGAGGTGGAACTATTGAGTGGTTTACGGCACTTGCGATCGGTGCTATGTGAGGAGGGAGATAGGGTTGTGAATTGCCGCAATCGATTGCGAAGCCATGTGTGGCTTAATGAATGGTGATATGAAGTGTATGAATGTGCTATGTGTGAATCCCCTTTTCCCTCAATGCGCTAAGTGACATTAAGTGAATAGTTTTCAAAATGCAGATATGTTTAAGAAAGATTGTTAAATGCATGTTTTCATGATTTCGAATGCTTCTAAGTACTTATCAATTGTCTGGTAGTTTATGAAAATGTTTGTAGCCTATAAGAAATCCTAAATCGTCGAACTACTCAGTTAGTGACTCGACTGAATAGTCGATAGGTTTAGGAAGTTTAAAAAGTAAACTAAGAGTGGATTTGAACATGCTTAAGGCTTTGGTTCGTATACGATTTCTCCTTAAGTTTAAAAGGATTTAAACGACCCGAAGAAGAGCACCGTAAGGTGCTAATTATGAAGCTTAGCTTATTTGCATGCGTTTTGCTTACTTAAGTCTCTATTGAGTTTCGATTTACGATTTAGCAAACGTATTATGTTTAAAAGAAGCTTTTAAGCTAAAAAGTGAAGTCGTTTTTATGAGTTAGCAATCGTTTTATATTTATAAGAAGCCTTTTAGTTAGAAACGAAGTCGTTTTTATGATTTAGCAACCCTTTTACGCTTATACGAAGCTTTCAAGTTAGAAACAAAGTCGTTTTATGATTAGGCAACCTTATTACGTTTATAAAAAGCGTTTCAGTTAAAAACGAAGTCGTCTTATGATTTAGTAAATGTATTACGTTTATACGAAGCATTCGAGTTAGAAACTAAGTCGTTTTACGATTTGGTAAATGTGTTACGTTTATAAGAAACTTTTAAGTTTAAAGTAAAGTCGTTTTAAGTATTAACCAACTTATTGCCTTTAGAAGAAGCTTTTAAGTCGAAAAGGAAATCGTTTTATGAGTTAATAAACGTATTACGTTTATACGAAACTTTTAAGTTAGAAACGAAGTCGTTTACGAGCTAGCAAATGTTTTACGTCTATTAGAAGTTTCTTAAGTTAAAAACGAAGTCATTTTGCGAATTAATAGTCGTGTTACGTTTATACGAAACTTTTAAGTTATAAACGAAATCGTTTTATGATTTAACAAGCTTATTATGCTTTTAAGAAGCTTTTAAGTTTCAAAGGAAGTTGATTCACATGTTAATAAACCTATCACGTTTATATGAAGCTTTTAAGTCATTTACAAAGTCGATTTACGTGTTAACATACGTATTACGTTCATACGAAGCTTTTAAAGTTAAAACTAAAGTCGTTTTATGAGTTAGTATGCCTATAAGAAGTTTTTAAATTAAAAACGAAATGGGCTATAAGCATTTAGAAAGATTATAGTCGTTTTGTCAAAAAGTAAATTTTCAGCAAAGCAAGCGTTGAAAAAGAGAAATGAAATGCGATTTTAAAGGCTAAGAAAGTGGTAGGCAATTGACCAGAGGGTAGGAACTAGACTCAAGATATGAGTTATCTTGGTGTGACCTGTTCCTAAAAACTGGACGCAAAGATGGCGTGAGCTGTTTCTCTCTAAAGAAATGTTAGGAACTAGACTCAAGATATGAATTATCTTGGTGTGAGCTGTTCCTGGGAATTGGACTCAAGATATGAACTATCTTGATGTGAGCTGTTCCCCAGATAAGTTATGATGTATGACGCGTAAGAAAACCTTGAGGGGGACTGGACTCAGGATATGATTATCCTGGTTTGAGTTGTTACCCCACAGAGGACAGTATCGAGGTTAAAATTGCTCTACTAAGACGCATTTTGGCCAAAAGATAAGTACGTATACCCCGGGGACAACTTAGATTAAGAGTGATGATCTCACTTAAGGGCGGTGTTGACCTCCCTTAGCCAGCACAATAAGATGTTTTTATGTTATAAGTATGTCCCTAATAAATAGAAAATTTGGCAATTTGCCATTCTAAGCAGTTCGGAAAGGAAAAGAAGTTATCTTAAAAGGAATACGAGCCAAAGAGGCCAAGTAAGGCGTTTTTGAGGAAATAAGAAAGCTTTCAAATGCACGTAACTTGCATATATTTTATGAATGTATTCTGAATATAATTTACATGAATTTCAAGTGTAGTTGGTTACATCCTAGCAACGCAATGAACGTTTAAGTTTTTAATGGTGCATTTCTGAAGAAAGAATGTTTCTTGCAAAGCTCTTCTTACCAATTTGGGTGTCTCATGAGTTTTTAGAAAAGTTGTAATTTTTAAGGAAGTTTGCATAACTTATAAATTCTTGGCATATAACGTGAGTCACTATGTTTTTCCCAAATGTGTTTGAAAGCATAATATTCGTTCTTGTGTTACATGATTATATGCTTGAATGCTAGTTAGAAAGGCAGGGCGGTCATTAAGGGCCTAGGAATGAGTTGAGGGGCTAGCGTAAAGTACATAAGCGGTAATCCCTCCTTGGGGACTTGATTGCCTAATATTATAGTAAAGTATGAATCCATGATATGTGGCTATTATTAGTATTATCACCTGTAACTGTTTTAGTTTTGGGAAGTAGGGGAATTCTCACTGAGCGTGTCGTTGCTCACCCGATTACTTTTTCCCCTTTTCCCCAGGCTTTTGTTATGACAGGTGATAGTCAAGCCAGTTATGTGGAGTTGAAGTTTATCCCTGGTTGGAAAAAAAAAAAGAGTTATGTGTGCCATATAGAAGTAGATTCATGAGTTTAACGATGTAATGTAACGTATTCCTAGTTTGTAATTGTTGTAAACTAAGTTTTCTAGCTCATATAATACATATTGTTATGAGTCGCTCTGTATGGCTGTGTGAGCCAACCATCTGACTAGTTAGATGTCTTTATTCGAAATTAGCTGTGTTTTGGGATGTAAACCCTAGTGTTCCGATTATGTAGACCGTTGAGTTGTACCTTTTACTTTTCCTTTATTAAAGAATTATTCTGTTTGGCATACTCCGAGTGGGTGGCTCGTTGAGTTATGAACTCCGGTGTGTGGCCGTTGAGTTTCTTTTAAATGTTATGCACTTCCGTTCATTTACAGGGGATTATTGTAAGGCTTTTAGCCTGGAAACGGTCAGTTTTAGGAGAAACTCTGTCCGTTTCGTCTCAGGAATTAAGTAAGACATAAGAAAACGTAACGCTGCTGACCCTAGGGGCTGGGGGTGTTACATTGATGGTATCAGAGCAAAGGCCCTGCGACCATAGGCTGCAACCTGAGTCTTGCATTTCATCTAGTCGTCTAGGAATACTCTGTGATTATGTGACACATGCCTCCTTTGTGTGCAAGTATGCCTTATAGTATGGACATTTGTGACTTATGTGTGGCTCGCGTAAGTCGATTGACTAAGAGGGGCAAGTTATGCGTTAGTATAAGAGCTAAGTAGCTTTTCCCCCACCTTGAAGTAACATTGTGTGTGCACCATTGATGCAAATACGTTCCTAATGCACCAGGTGACTTGATTGATTGACTTCTGTGAGATCCGCTTAAGCCAATCGGATAAATGTGAGCCGTATGTTAGAATGCAAACCCTTTTAGTTTATTTTCCATAAATCATAGACTACTAGGATGATGAGATCTCCCATGACTCCTAAGTCACGCTATCGGTATTCAACCAAATAAGTGCAGTTGGTGCTGATCAGGCATTATAGACTCACTAGTTTGTGCAAGCATACACGTGCATTTCCTTTGGGAAAGATGTGATATGCGCATATGACTATATGAAGGTTGAACTGAACCAGACCGGGGGCTATCCATAATAACTCTCGCCTTTTGCGAATCATTTCATTAACCAAGGAAGTTCATCCTAGTTGAAATTAGAACTAAGTGATTCCTTGTGTAATTGTGTGATAGATGCCTCCTCGACGCGAACTCATACCAGAACCAATTGCCATAGAGATGGTATGTCAATTTAATAGGCTTAAGCCTCCCAAGTTTGAAGGTGGAACTGACCCTATGGTATATGAGGAGTGGCTTCAGAGAATGGAAAACTTATTTGAGATTATGGAGTGCCCTGAGAGGTTCAAGATGCACCTAACCGCTTACCAATTTGAAAAAGAAGCTGAATTCTGGTGGGAAATAGTGAAACCTAGGGTAGGTAAACTGGTGTTAACCTGGCATCAACTGAAAGCCTTAATGGACGCTCAATATTACCTGCGAAACGTAAGAAAGGTTAAAGAGCGGGAGTTTTTATGCTTGAAACAAGGAGAAATGAGCGTGATGGAATATGCGGTGAAGTTCAATGAGTTGAGCCGATTTACTCCAAATCAGATGGCCGCCGAAGAAATGAGAATGAACCACTTCGAACGGGGATTAAAAGGAGAAATAAAGCAGATAATAGCAGGGTACGTATATACCAACTTTCAAGAAATGTACCAGAGGGTTGTGAAGGCAGCCCGCATCATAGATGAGACCAAGATTGAAAACAAACAAAAAGGCCGAGCAAAGAGGGAAATTGGCCCGGGAGAACCCAATTCCCAAGGAAGCAGAAACTTTAGGAGGTTTAAATCGGAGATAAAACAGGATAAGGGAAAGCAAGCCGCCCAATGGAAACCAAGGAAAACATGTGGCCAGTGTGGACGTCAACAGCCTGGCCCATGCAGGAGCTTTACGGGCTCATGTTTTGAATGTGGTGATATGGGTCACAAAGCCACTAATTGCCCAAGGGTCACATGGAATAATCGGGGTCACACTCAAAGATCCGGAATGGGAATCAAGCCAGTGACACAACGAGATCGCCTAACCACTGGCACTCCCTCAAGGGACAGTAAAAGCAACCAGAAGCCACAAACAAGCAGTCGGATGCTTAGCTAGAAGGGAAAAGAGACTTGGGAACCTACCAACACAAGTCAGGTATACTCCTAATAACCAACTTTATGCCCCCACCCCGCCATTCTAGTACTGCTCATCCGCTTGTCATTCTTGAATTGCAAAGAAACCTGTTAGTAAACCTTATGAGATGCATATGCAATATTTTATAACCTCTTCCTTAATAACTATCTGCTATACTGATCATACTTGTTGGGATCGAGTTGTCATAGTGCGAGGAAGAGCGCTCCCTGATGATTTTGTTCGAGTAAGAATCCAAGGATGGGATGCTATGGTGAAGGCAGAATGAATGACTAAGCGCAAAGTGACTTGGATTGTGAAAGAGATGCGGATGAAGTACACCCACTAATTCCTCCAAGTAAGCAATTTCGAGGACGAAATTCTTTTAGGGGGGGAAGAATATAGGACCCGTGTACCTTGTTTTCTGTCAAGTTGTTGTAACGCATTCTTACGTTATAAAAATCTATTTTAGTAAACGATACGAGTTAAGTAATTATCGATGTGCCATTTAAGCATTTATTTTCATTAAACATAAATATTATCGTAAACACAATTCGTTTGCTATTATTATTAACGTTAGTAATTTTTATGAAAGTTTCGAAGGAGAGTTATTGAATTATATTATCGAGTATTAAAGCGATTATATATTTCCGAACGACTGGTATATCGAACCTTGGGACTAAACCTGCAATGTATTGAATCGAACCTTAATATGATCAAAGGGCGGGCAAACTGACCCATGATCATATTTAGGATTCGGTTTAGGATTAAGAGCCCGGGAATTCGAATAATAATAATCAGTGGGCCGTAGTTGTTGGGGATTAGTGGATAAAAAGAAGAAGGGGGGTCCAAAAAGGACCAAGAGCCACGGACCCTCGAGCTCTCTCTCTCCTCTTTCTTCTTCTTCCTCCAGACATTCGCTCTGCTTTCCCAATTCCTCATCTCCTCCTTCGCTTCTCCTCTATACACGCACCACGACTAGCCAAATCGAGCCCCAACCCAAGCAACCCAGGTGCCGGCGAGCCTCCTACGCATGGCTGAGCCAAAATTCGGGTGCAGGCAGGGCTGATTTCGACAAAGAACCAGCCGAACACCTGGCCATTTTCGTGCATGTAGGAAAAAATTCGAACACCCATGCCTCTATAAATTGAATCCTTACTTCAATCCCCTTCAAATTGAGTTAGCCGTGCTTAATTTTCACAAAAATCGTCAGTTAGGGTTTTGGGTCTGAGTTGATCGAACCTTGCGCGGAGAACAGAGGGATTTTTTGAGTGTGTGGGGTACAATTCTAACTTCAATCCAGCCAATTCGCGTGCATATAGCTTGGATTTGAGGTGGGTTTTGTTACCTCCTAAATCAATATTAAGTTCCAAGCTTTTTTTCATGCTCATGCTAGAACAGGGTGAGTTTACTAAGTTTGGTAATTAGGAACTGATATTTGGGGGCTGAATAAGGGCATTTAAACAATCTTCCAACTATTTAATGGTTGCATGTTTATGCGGAACGAATTGGGATATGTGATGGCATGCCCAACGATTAGATGTCTTTGAAAGCTATGAGCTATTCTAAATAATTCAAGGTGCAATCTTAGGTGAACTTAGTTCGCTATTTGGGTTAATTTGAATGTGCATGGTGAGCAAAAGGCTAAGGATTGGAGTCGTTCAAGCCCCTAAAGTCGAGCAGCAGCCGTGAGTCGAACCTCTTGTTCGGGTTCAAGGTGAGGGTTCCTTTCCTTCTAAACTACTAATAATTTCAACATTTTTATCGCAATTAGCTAGAATATGTTGAAGTTGAGCGTGGAAATCATGTTGGGTGAATTAGTATTCATATTGAGAATTTATAAGTTTGGAATTGATTTGGGTTAAATGCATGTCAGATTGATGCTGAATATTGATAACCTGGTAGATTGGGGGAGTGCTTGGCAAAAAGAGTGTTCTTTTCAGGTAATTCAATTATTGGTCATTAGTAAATTATGTTTGGAACCTAAGGATGCTAGCCAAGTGTGATTGAAATAATTATGGAATAAGTCAGACATTGTTTGAAGGTTAAGGGTACCAGGTTTGGGCTTGTTTAGAATTTATTTGTAATAACTATAATGGAATAAGGTGCCTATGGATGTTGGTTTGCGAATTGAGAAACAAACTGTCGTTTTAAAGTTTCGATTGCATCAGTTGGTTCACTTAAACACTATGTTTTTATTAAGCATGAATGTAATGCCTATATATGATTGTTTTATGTACTGTTGGTTTGTATATGTCAATATTGAGCCGAGTTTGGTAATTGGATGGTTTGAGGTGGAACTATTGAGTGGTTTGAGGCTCTTGTGGTCGGTGCTGTGTGAGGAGGGAGATAGGGTTGTGAATTGCCGCAATCGTGTGGATTGCGAAGCCATGTGTGGCTTAATGAATGGTGATATGAGGTCTATAAATGTGCTATGTATGAATCCCCTTTTCCCTCAATCTTCTAAGCGATATTAAGTGAATAGTTTTCAAAAAGCAGACATATTTAAGAAAGATTGTTAAATGCATGTTTTCATGATTTCGAATGCTTCTGAGTACTTACCAATTGTCTGGCAGTTTATGAAAATGTTTGTAGCCTATAAGAAATCCTAAATCGTTGAACTACTTAGTTAGTGACTCGACTGAATCGTCGATAGGTTTAGGAAGTTTAAAAAGTGAACTAAGAGTGGATTTGAACAAGCTTAAGGCTTTGGTTTGTATGTGACTTCTCCTTAAGCTTAAAAGGATTTATACGACCCAAAGAAGAGCACCTTAAGGTGCTAATTATGAAGCTTAGCTTATTTGCATTCGTTTTGCTTACTTAAGTCTCTATTGAGTTTGGATCTACGATTTAGCAAACGTATTACGTTTAAAAGAAGCTTTTAAGCTAAAAAGTGAAGTCGTTTTCATGAGTTAGCAATCGTTTTACATTTATAAGAAGCCTTTTAGTTAGAAACGAAGGCGTTTTTATGATTTAGCAACTCTATTACGCTTATGCGAAGCTTTCAAGTTAAAAACAAAGTCGTTTTTTGATTAGGCAACCCTATTACGTTTATAAAAAGCCTTTTAGTTGAAAATGAAGTCGTTTTACGATTTAATAAACTTATTACGTTTATACGAAGCATTCGAGTTAGAAACTAAATCGTTTTACGATTTGGTAAAAGTGTTGCGTTTATAAGAAACTTTTAAGTTTAAAGTGAAGTTGTTTTAAGTATTAACCAACTTATTGCCTTTCTAAGAAGCTTTTAAGTCTAAAAGGAAGTCGTTTTATGAGTTAATAAACATATTGCGTTTATACGAAGCTTTTAAGTTAGAAATGAAGTCGTTTTACAAACTAGCAAACGTTTTTCGTCTATAAGAAGTTTCTTAAGTTAAGAATGAAGTCATTTTGCGAATTAGTAGTCGTGTTACTTTCATACGAAGCTTTTAAGTTATAAACGCAAACATTTTACGATTTAACAAGCTTATTACGCTTTTAAGAAGCTTTTGAGTTTCAAAGGAAGTTGATTTACATGTTAATAAACCTGTCACGCCTAAATGAAGCTTTTAAGTCATTTGCGAAGTCGATTTACGTGTTCACAGATGTATTACATTCATACAAAGCTTTTAAAGTTAAAACTAAAGTCGTTTTACGAGTTAGTACGCCTATAAGAAGTTTTTAAATTAAAAACAAAATGGGCTATAAGCATTTAGAAAGATTATAGTCGTTTTGTTAAAAAGTAAATTTTCAGCAAAGTAAGCGTTGAAAAAGACAAATGAAATACGATCTTAAAGGCTAAGAAAGTGGTAGGCAATTTGCCAGAGGGTAGGAACTGGACTCAAGATATGAGTTATCTTGGTGTGAGCTGTTCCTGAAAACTGGACGCAAAGATGGCGTGAGCTATTTCCCCCTAAATAAATGTTAGGAACTGGACTCAAGACATGAATTTTCTTGGTGTAAGCTGTTCCTGGGAGCTGGACTCAAGATATAAACTATCTTCGTGTGACCTGTTCCCCAGATAAGTTATGATTTGTGATGCGTAAGAAAACCTCGAAGGGGACTCGACTCAAGATATGATTATCCCGGTGTGAGCTGTTAAACAGAGGATAGTATCGAGGTTAGAATTGCTCTACTAAGACGCGTTTTGGCCAAAAGATAAGTACGTATGCCCCAGGGATAACGTAGATTAAGAGTGATGATCTCACTTAAGGGCGGTGTTGACCTCCCTTAGCCAACACAATAAGATGTTTTTATGTTATAAGTATGTTCCTAATAAATAGAAAATTTGGCAATTTGCCATTCTAAGCAATTCAGAAAGGAAAGAAGTTATTTTAAAAGGAATACGAACCTCAAGAGGCCAAGTAAGGTGTTTTTAAGAAAATAAGAAAACTTTCAAATGCACATAACTTGCATATATTTTATGAATGTATTCTGAATATAATTTAAATGAATTTCAAGTGTAGTTGGTTACATCCTAGCAACACAATGAACGTTTAAGTTTTTAATGGTGCATTTCTAAAGAAAGAATCTTTCTTGTAAAGCTCTTCTTACCAATTTGGGTGTCCCATTAGTTTTTAGAAAAGTTGTAATTTTTAAGGAAGTTTGCATGACTTATAAATTCTTGGCATATAACGTGAGTCACTATGTTTTTCCCAAGTGTGTTTGAAAGCATAATATTCGTTCTTGTGTTACATGATTATATGCTTGAATGCTAGTTAGAAAGGCAGGGCGGTCATTAAGGGCCTAGGAATGAGTTGAGGGGCTAGCGTAAAGTACATAAGCGGTAATCCCTCCTTGGGGACTTGATTGCCTAATATTATAGTAAAGTATGAATCCATGATATGTGGCTATTATTAGTATTATCACCTGTAACTGTTTTAGTTTTGGGAAGTAGGGGAATTCTCACTGAGCGTGTGGTTGCTCACCCGATTACTTTTTCCCCTTTTCCCCAGGCTTTTGTTATGACAGGTGATAGTCAAGCCAGTTATGTGGAGTTGAAGTTTATCCCTGGTTGGAAAAAAAAAAAAGAGTTATGTGTGCCATATAGAAGTAGATTCATGAGTTTAACGATGTAATGTAACGTATTCCTAGTTTGTAATTGTTGTAAACGAAGTTTTCTAGCTCATATAATACATATTGTTATGAGTCGCTCTGTATGGCTGTGTGAGCCAACCATCTGGCTAGTTAGATGTCTTTATTCGAAATTAGCTGTGTTTTGGGATGTAAACCCTAGTGTTCCGATTATGTAGACCGTTGAGTTGTACCTTTTACTTTTCCTTTATTAAAGAATTATTCTGTTTGGCGTACTCCGAGTGGGTGGCTCGTTGAGTTATGAACTCCGGTGTGTGGCCGTTGAGTTTCTTTTAAATGTTATGCACTTCCGTTCATTTACAGGGGATTATTGTAAGGCTTTTAGCCTGGAAACGGTCAGTTTTAGGAGAAACTCTGTCCGTTTCGTCTCAGGAATTAAGTAAGACATAAGAAAACGTAACGCTGCTGACCCTAGGGGCTGGGGGTGTTACATTGATGGTATCAGAGCAAAGGCCCTGCGACCATAGGCTGCAACCTGAGTCTTGCATTTCATCTAGTCGTCTAGGAATACTCTGTGATTATGTGACACATGCCTCCTTTGTGTGCAAGTATGCCTTATAGTATGGACATTTGTGACTTATGTGTGGCTCGCGTAAGTCGATTGACTAAGAGGGGCAAGTTATGCGTTAGTATAAGAGCTAAGTAGCTTTTCCCCCACCTTGAAGTAACATTGTGTGTGCACCATTGATGCAAATACGTTCCTAATGCACCAGGTGACTTGATTGATTGACTTCTGTGAGATCCGCTTAAGCCAATCGGATAAATGTGAGCCGTATGTTAGAATGCAAACCCTTTTAGTTTATTTTCCATAAATCATAGACTACTAGGATGATGAGATCTCCCATGACTCCTAAGTCACGCTATCGGTATTCAACCAAATAAGTGCAGTTGGTGCTGATCAGGCATTATAGACTCACTAGTTTGTGTAAGCATACACGTGCATTTCCTTTGGGAAAGATGTGATATGCGCATATGACTATATGAAGGTTGAACTGAACCAGACCGGGGGCTATCCATAATAACTCTCGCCTTTTGCGAATCATTTCATTAACCAAGGAAGTTCATCCTAGTTGAAATTAGAACTAAGTGATTCCTTGTGTAATTGTGTGATAGATGCCTCCTCGACGCGAACTCATACCAGAACCAATTGCCATAGAGATGGTATGTCAATTTAATAGGCTTAAGCCTCCCAAGTTTGAAGGTGGAACTGACCCTATGGTATATGAGGAGTGGCTTCAGAGAATGGAAAACTTATTTGAGATTATGGAGTGCCCTGAGAGGTTCAAGATGCACCTAGTCGCTTACCAATTTGAAAAAGAAGCTGAATTCTGGTGGGAAATAGTGAAACCTAGGGTAGGTAAACTGGTGTTAACCTGGCATCAACTGAAAGCCTTAATGGACGCTCAATATTACCTGCGAGACGTAAGAAAGGTTAAAGAGCGGGAGTTTTTATGCTTGAAACAAGGAGAAATGAGCGTGATGGAATATGCGATGAAGTTCAATGAGTTGAGCTGATTTGCTCCAAATCAGATGGCCGCCGAAGAAATGAGAATGAACCACTTCGAACGGGGATTAAAAGGAGAAATAAAGCAGATAATAGCAGGGTACGCATATACCAACTTTCAAGAAATGTACCAGAGGGTTGTGAAGGCAGCCTGCATCATAGATGAGACCAAGATTGAAAACAAACAAAAAGGCCGAGCAAAGAGGGAAATTGGCCCTGGAGAACCCAATTCCCAAGAAAGCAGAAACTTTAGGAGGTTTAAATTGGAGATAAAACAGGATAAGGGAAAGCAAGCCGCCCAATAGAAACCAAGGAAAACATGTGGCCAGTGTGGACGTTAACAGCCTGGCCCATGCAGGAGCTTTACGGGCTCATGTTTTGAATGTGGTGATATGGGTCACAAAGCCACTAATTGTCCAAGGGTCACATGGAATAGTCGGGGTCACACTCAAAGATCCGGAATGGGAATCAAGCCAGTGACACAACGAGATCGCCTAACCACTGGCACTCCCTCAAGGGACAGTAAAAGCAACCAGAAGCCACAAACAAGCAGTTGGATGCTTAGCTAGAAGGGAAAAGAGACTTGGGAACCTACCAACACAAGTCAGGTATACTCCTAATAACCAACTTTATGCCCCCACCCCGCCATTCTAGTACTGCTCATCCGCTTGTCATTCTTGAATTGCAAAGAAACCTGTTAGTAAACCTTATGAAATGCGTATGCAATATTTTATGACCTCTTCCTTAATAACTATCTGCTATACCGATCATACTTGTTGGGATCGAGTTGTCATAGTGCGAGGAAGAGCGCTCCCTGATGATTTTGTTCGAGTAGGAATCCAAGGATGGGATGCTATGGTGAAGGCAGAATGAATGACTAAGCGCAAAGTGACTTGGATTGTGAAAGAGATGCGGATGAAGTACACCCACTAATTCCTCTAAGTAAGCAATTTCAAGGACGAAATTCTTTTAAGGGGGGGAAGAATATAGGGCCCGTGTACCTTGTTTTCTGTCAAGTTGTTGTAACGCATTCTTACGTTATAAAAATCTATTTTAGTAAACGATACGAGTTAAGTAATTATCGATGTGCCATTTAAGCATTTATTTTCATTAAACATAAATATTATCGTAAACACAATTCCTTTGCTTTTATTATTAACGTTAGTAATTTTTATGAAAGTTTCGAAGGAGAGTTATTGAATTATATTATCGAGTATTAAAGCGATTATATATTTCCAAACGACTGGTATATCGAACCTTGGGACTAAACCTGCAATGTATTGAATCGAACCTTAATATGATCAAAGGGCGGGCAAACTGACCCATGATCATATTTAGGATTCGGTTTAGGATTAAGAGCCCGGGAATTCGAATAATAATAATCAGTGGGCCGTAGTTGTTGGGGATTAGTGGATAAAAAGAAGAAGGGGGGTCCAAAAAGGATCAAGAGCCACGGACCCCCGAGCTCTCTCTCTCCTCTGTCTTCTTCTTCCTCCAGACATTCGCTCTGCTTTCCCAATTCCTCATCTCCTCCTTCGCTTCTCCTCTATACACGCACCACGACTGGCCAAATCGAGCCCCAACCCAAGCAACCCAGGTGCCGGCGAGCCTCCTACGCGTGGCTGAGCCAAAATTCGGGTGCAGGCAGGGCTGCTTTCGACAAAGAACCAGCCGAACACCTGGCCATTTTCGTGCATGTAGGAAAAAATTCGAACACCCATGCCTCTATAAATTGAATCCTTACTTCAATCCCCTTCAAATTGAGTTAACCGTGCTTAATTTTCACAAAAATCGTCAGCTAGGGTTTTGGGTCTGAGTTGGTCGAACCTTGCGCGGAGAACAGAGGGATTTTTTGAGTGTGTGGGGTACGATTCTAACTTCAATCTAGCCAATTCGAGTGCATATAGCTTGGATTTGAGGTGGGTTTTGTTACCTCCTAAATCAATATTAAGTTCCAAGCTTTTTTTCATGCTCATGCTAGAACAGGGTGAGTTTACTAAGTTTGGTAATTAGGAACTGATATTTGGGGGCTGAATAAGGGCATTTAAACAATCTTCCAACTATTTAATGGTTGCATGTTTATGCGGAACGAATTGGGATATGTGATGGCATGCCCAACGATTAGATGTCTTTGAAAGCTATGAGCTATTCTAAATAATTCAAGGTGCAATCTTAGGTGAACTTAGTTCGCTATTTGGGTTAATTTGAATGTGCATGGTGAGCAAAAGGCTAAGGATTGGAGTCGTTCAAGCCCCTAAAGTCGAGTAGCAGCCGTGAGTCGAACATCTTGTTCGGGTTCAAGGTGAGGGTTCCTTTCCTCCTAAACTACTAATAATTTCAACATTTTTATTGCAATTAGCTAGAATGTGTTGAAGTTGAGCGTGGAAATCATGTTGGGTGAATTAGTATTCATATTGAGAATTTATAAGTTTGGAATTGATTTGGGTTAAATGCATGTCAGATTGATGCTGAATATTGATAACCTGGTAGATTGGGGGAGTGCTTGGCAAAAAGAGTGTTCTTTTCAGGTAATTCAATTATTGGTCATTAGTTAAATTATGTTTGGAACCTAAGGATGCTAGCCAAGTGATTGAAATAATTATGGAATAAGTCAGACATTGTTTGAAGGTTAAGGGTATCAGGTTTGGGCTTGTTTAGAATTTATTTGTAATAACTATAATGGAATAAGGTGCCTATGGATGTTGGTTTGCGAATTGAGAAACAAACTGTCATTTTAAAGTTTCGATTGCATCAGTTGGTTCACTTAAACACTATGTTTTTATTAAGCATGAATGTAATGCCTATATATGATTGTTTTATGCACTGTTGGTTTGTATATGTCAATATTGAACCAAGTTTGGTAGTTGGATGGTTTGAGGTGGAACTATTGAGTGGTTTGAGGCTCTTGTGGTCGGTGCTGTGTGAGGAGGGAGATAGGGTTGTGAATTGCCTCAATCGTGTGGATTGCGAAGCCATGTGTGGCTTAATGAATGGTGATATGAGGTCTATAAATGTGCTATGTATGAATCCCCTTTTCCCTCAATCTTCTAAGCGATATTAAGTGAATAGTTTTCAAAATGCAGACATATTTAAGAAAGATTGTTAAATGCATGTTTTCATGATTTCGAATGCTTCTGAGTACTTACCAATTGTCTGGCAGTTTATGAAAATGTTTGTAGCCTATAAGAAATCCTAAATCGTTGAACTACTTAGTTAGTGACTCGACTGAATCGTCGATAGGTTTAGGAAGTTTAAAAAGTGAACTAAGAGTGGATTTGAACAAGCTTAAGGCTTTGGTTTGTATGTGACTTCTCCTTAAGCTTAAAAGGATTTATACGACCCAAAGAAGAGCACCTTAAGGTGCTAATTATGAAGCTTAGCTTATTTGCATTCGTTTTGCTTACTTAAGTCTCTATTGAGTTTGGATCTACGATTTAGCAAACGTATTACGTTTAAAAGAAGCTTTTAAGCTAAAAAGTGAAGTCGTTTTCATGAGTTAGCAATCGTTTTACATTTATAAGAAGCCTTTTAGTTAGAAACGAAGGCGTTTTTATGATTTAGCAACTCTATTACGCTTATGCGAAGCTTTCAAGTTAAAAACAAAGTCGTTTTTTGATTAGGCAACCCTATTACGTTTATAAAAAGCCTTTTAGTTGAAAATGAAGTCGTTTTACGATTTAATAAACTTATTACGTTTATACGAAGCATTCGAGTTAGAAACTAAATCGTTTTACGATTTGGTAAAAGTGTTGCGTTTATAAGAAACTTTTAAGTTTAAAGTGAAGTTGTTTTAAGTATTAACCAACTTATTGCCTTTCTAAGAAGCTTTTAAGTCTAAAAGGAAGTCGTTTTATGAGTTAATAAACATATTGCGTTTATACGAAGCTTTTAAGTTAGAAATGAAGTCGTTTTACAAACTAGCAAACGTTTTTCGTCTATAAGAAGTTTCTTAAGTTAAGAATGAAGTCATTTTGCGAATTAGTAGTCGTGTTACTTTCATACGAAGCTTTTAAGTTATAAACGCAAACATTTTACGATTTAACAAGCTTATTACGCTTTTAAGAAGCTTTTGAGTTTCAAAGGAAGTTGATTTACATGTTAATAAACCTGTCACGCCTAAATGAAGCTTTTAAGTCATTTGCGAAGTCGATTTACGTGTTCACAGATGTATTACATTCATACAAAGCTTTTAAAGTTAAAACTAAAGTCGTTTTACGAGTTAGTACGCCTATAAGAAGTTTTTAAATTAAAAACAAAATGGGCTATAAGCATTTAGAAAGATTATAGTCGTTTTGTTAAAAAGTAAATTTTCAGCAAAGTAAGCGTTGAAAAAGACAAATGAAATACGATCTTAAAGGCTAAGAAAGTGGTAGGCAATTTGCCAGAGGGTAGGAACTGGACTCAAGATATGAGTTATCTTGGTGTGAGCTGTTCCTGAAAACTGGACGCAAAGATGGCGTGAGCTATTTCCCCCTAAATAAATGTTAGGAACTGGACTCAAGACATGAATTTTCTTGGTGTAAGCTGTTCCTGGGAGCTGGACTCAAGATATAAACTATCTTCGTGTGACCTGTTCCCCAGATAAGTTATGATTTGTGATGCGTAAGAAAACCTCGAAGGGGACTCGACTCAAGATATGATTATCCCGGTGTGAGCTGTTAAACAGAGGATAGTATCGAGGTTAGAATTGCTCTACTAAGACGCGTTTTGGCCAAAAGATAAGTACGTATGCCCCAGGGATAACGTAGATTAAGAGTGATGATCTCACTTAAGGGCGGTGTTGACCTCCCTTAGCCAACACAATAAGATGTTTTTATGTTATAAGTATGTTCCTAATAAATAGAAAATTTGGCAATTTGCCATTCTAAGCAGTTCAGAAAGGAAAGAAGTTATTTTAAAAGGAATACGAACCTCAAGAGGCCAAGTAAGGTGTTTTTAAGAAAATAAGAAAACTTTCAAATGCACATAACTTGCATATATTTTATGAATGTATTCTGAATATAATTTAAATGAATTTCAAGTGTAGTTGGTTACATCCTAGCAACACAATGAACGTTTAAGTTTTTAATGGTGCATTTCTAAAGAAAGAATGTTTCTTGTAAAGCTCTTCTTACCAATTTGGGTGTCCCATTAGTTTTTAGAAAAGTTGTAATTTTTAAGGAAGTTTGCATGACTTATAAATTCTTGGCATATAACGTGAGTCACTATGTTTTTCCCAAGTGTGTTTGAAAGCATAATATTCGTTCTTGTGTTACATGATTATATGCTTGAATGCTAGTTAGAAAGGCAGGACGGTCATTAAGGGCCTAGGAATGAGTTGAGGGGCTAGCGTAAAGTACATAAGCGGTAATCCCTCCTTGGGGACTTGATTGCCTAATATTATAGTAAAGTATGAATCCATGATATGTGGCTATTATTAGTATTATCACCTGTAACTGTTTTAGTTTTGGGAAGTAGGGGAATTCTCACTGAGCGTGTCGTTGCTCACCCGATTACTTTTTCCCCTTTTCCCCAGGCTTTTGTTATGACAGGTGATAGTCAAGCCAGTTATGTGGAGTTGAAGTTTATCCCTGGTTGGAAAAAAAAAAAGAGTTATGTGTGCCATATAGAAGTAGATTCATGAGTTTAACGATGTAATGTAACGTATTCCTAGTTTGTAATTGTTGTAAACGAAGTTTTCTAGCTCATATAATACATATTGTTATGAGTCGCTCTGTATGGCTGTGTGAGCCAACCATCTGGCTAGTTAGATGTCTTTATTCGAAATTAGCTGTGTTTTGGGATGTAAACCCTAGTGTTCCGATTATGTAGACCGTTGAGTTGTACCTTTTACTTTTCCTTTATTAAAGAATTATTCTGTTTGGCGTACTCCGAGTGGGTGGCTCGTTGAGTTATGAACTCCGGTGTGTGGCCGTTGAGTTTCTTTTAAATGTTATGCACTTCCGTTCATTTACAGGGGATTATTGTAAGGCTTTTAGCCTGGAAACGGTCAGTTTTAGGAGAAACTCTGTCCGTTTCGTCTCAGGAATTAAGTAAGACATAAGAAAACGTAACGCTGCTGACCCTAGGGGCTGGGGGTGTTACATTGATGGTATCAGAGCAAAGGCCCTGCGACCATAGGCTGCAACCTGAGTCTTGCATTTCATCTAGTCGTCTAGGAATACTCTGTGATTATGTGACACATGCCTCCTTTGTGTGCAAGTATGCCTTATAGTATGGACATTTGTGACTTATGTGTGGCTCGCGTAAGTCGATTGACTAAGAGGGGCAAGTTATGCGTTAGTATAAGAGCTAAGTAGCTTTTCCCCCACCTTGAAGTAACATTGTGTGTGCACCATTGATGCAAATACGTTCCTAATGCGCCAGGTGACTTGATTGATTGACTTCTGTGAGATCCGCTTAAGCCAATCGGATAAATGTGAGCCGTATGTTAGAATGCAAACCCTTTTAGTTTATTTTCCTTAAATCATAGACTACTAGGATGATGAGATCTCCCATGACTCCTAAGTCACGCTATCGGTATTCAACCAAATAAGTGCAGTTGGTGCTGATCAGGCATTATAGACTCACTAGTTTGTGCAAGCATACACGTGCATTTCCTTTGGGAAAGATGTGATATGCGCATATGACTATATGAAGGTTGAACTGAACCAGACCGGGGGCTATCCATAATAACTCTCGCCTTTTGCGAATCATTTCATTAACCAAGGAAGTTCATCCTAGTTGAAATTAGAACTAAGTGATTCCTTGTGTAATTGTGTGATAGATGCCTCCTCGACGCGAACTCATACCAGAACCAATTGCCATAGAGATGGTATGTCAATTTAATAGGCTTAAGCCTCCCAAGTTTGAAGGTGGAACTGACCCTATGGTATATGAGGAGTGGCTTCAGAGAATGGAAAACTTATTTGAGATTATGGAGTGCCCTGAGAGGTTCAAGATGCACCTAGTCGCTTACCAATTTGAAAAAGAAGCTGAATTCTGGTGGGAAATAGTGAAACCTAGGGTAGGTAAACTGGTGTTAACCTGGCATCAACTGAAAGCCTTAATGGACGCTCAATATTACCTGCGAGACGTAAGAAAGGTTAAAGAGCGGGAGTTTTTATGCTTGAAACAAGGAGAAATGAGCGTGATGGAATATGCGATGAAGTTCAATGAGTTGAGCTGATTTGCTCCAAATCAGATGGCCGCCGAAGAAATGAGAATGAACCACTTCGAACGGGGATTAAAAGGAGAAATAAAGCAGATAATAGCAGGGTACGCATATACCAACTTTCAAGAAATGTACCAGAGGGTTGTGAAGGCAGCCTGCATCATAGATGAGACCAAGATTGAAAACAAACAAAAAGGCCGAGCAAAGAGGGAAATTGGCCCTGGAGAACCCAATTCCCAAGGAAGCAGAAACTTTAGGAGGTTTAAATCGGAGATAAAACAGGATAAGGGAAAGCAAGCCGCCCAATGGAAACCAAGGAAAACATGTGGCCAGTGTGGACGTCAACAGCCTGGCCCATGCAGGAGCTTTACGGGCTCATGTTTTGAATGTGGTGATATGGGTCACAAAGCCACTAATTGTCCAAGGGTCACATGGAATAGTCGGGGTCACACTCAAAGATCCGGAATGGGAATCAAGCCAGTGACACAACGAGATCGCCTAACCACTGGCACTCCCTCAAGGGACAGTAAAAGCAACCAGAAGCCACAAACAAGCAGTTGGATGCTTAGCTAGAAGGGAAAAGAGACTTGGGAACCTACCAACACAAGTCAGGTATACTCCTAATAACCAACTTTATGCCCCCACCCCGCCATTCTAGTACTGCTCATCCGCTTGTCATTCTTGAATTGCAAAGAAACCTGTTAGTAAACCTTATGAAATGCGTATGCAATATTTTATGACCTCTTCCTTAATAACTATCTGCTATACCGATCATACTTGTTGGGATCGAGTTGTCATAGTGCGAGGAAGAGCGCTCCCTGATGATTTTGTTCGAGTAGGAATCCAAGGATGGGATGCTATGGTGAAGGCAGAATGAATGACTAAGCGCAAAGTGACTTGGATTGTGAAAGAGATGCGGATGAAGTACACCCACTAATTCCTCTAAGTAAGCAATTTCAAGGACGAAATTCTTTTAAGGGGGGGAAGAATATAGGGCCCGTGTACCTTGTTTTCTGTCAAGTTGTTGTAACGCATTCTTACGTTATAAAAATCTATTTTAGTAAACGATACGAGTTAAGTAATTATCGATGTGCCATTTAAGCATTTATTTTCATTAAACATAAATATTATCGTAAACACAATTCCTTTGCTTTTATTATTAACGTTAGTAATTTTTATGAAAGTTTCGAAGGAGAGTTATTGAATTATATTATCGAGTATTAAAGCGATTATATATTTCCAAACGACTGGTATATCGAACCTTGGGACTAAACCTGCAATGTATTGAATCGAACCTTAATATGATCAAAGGGCGGGCAAACTGACCCATGATCATATTTAGGATTCGGTTTAGGATTAAGAGCCCGGGAATTCGAATAATAATAATCAGTGGGCCGTAGTTGTTGGGGATTAGTGGATAAAAAGAAGAAGGGGGGTCCAAAAAGGATCAAGAGCCACGGACCCCCGAGCTCTCTCTCTCCTCTGTCTTCTTCTTCCTCCAGACATTCGCTCTGCTTTCCCAATTCCTCATCTCCTCCTTCGCTTCTCCTCTATACACGCACCACGACTGGCCAAATCGAGCCCCAACCCAAGCAACCCAGGTGCCGGCGAGCCTCCTACGCGTGGCTGAGCCAAAATTCGGGTGCAGGCAGGGCTGCTTTCGACAAAGAACCAGCCGAACACCTGGCCATTTTCGTGCATGTAGGAAAAAATTCGAACACCCATGCCTCTATAAATTGAATCCTTACTTCAATCCCCTTCAAATTGAGTTAACCGTGCTTAATTTTCACAAAAATCGTCAGCTAGGGTTTTGGGTCTGAGTTGGTCGAACCTTGCGCGGAGAACAGAGGGATTTTTTGAGTGTGTGGGGTACGATTCTAACTTCAATCTAGCCAATTCGAGTGCATATAGCTTGGATTTGAGGTGGGTTTTGTTACCTCCTAAATCAATATTAAGTTCCAAGCTTTTTTTCATGCTCATGCTAGAACAGGGTGAGTTTACTAAGTTTGGTAATTAGGAACTGATATTTGGGGGCTGAATAAGGGCATTTAAACAATCTTCCAACTATTTAATGGTTGCATGTTTATGCGGAACGAATTGGGATATGTGATGGCATGCCCAACGATTAGATGTCTTTGAAAGCTATGAGCTATTCTAAATAATTCAAGGTGCAATCTTAGGTGAACTTAGTTCGCTATTTGGGTTAATTTGAATGTGCATGGTGAGCAAAAGGCTAAGGATTGGAGTCGTTCAAGCCCCTAAAGTCGAGTAGCAGCCGTGAGTCGAACATCTTGTTCGGGTTCAAGGTGAGGGTTCCTTTCCTCCTAAACTACTAATAATTTCAACATTTTTATTGCAATTAGCTAGAATGTGTTGAAGTTGAGCGTGGAAATCATGTTGGGTGAATTAGTATTCATATTGAGAATTTATAAGTTTGGAATTGATTTGGGTTAAATGCATGTCAGATTGATGCTGAATATTGATAACCTGGTAGATTGGGGGAGTGCTTGGCAAAAAGAGTGTTCTTTTCAGGTAATTCAATTATTGGTCATTAGTTAAATTATGTTTGGAACCTAAGGATGCTAGCCAAGTGATTGAAATAATTATGGAATAAGTCAGACATTGTTTGAAGGTTAAGGGTATCAGGTTTGGGCTTGTTTAGAATTTATTTGTAATAACTATAATGGAATAAGGTGCCTATGGATGTTGGTTTGCGAATTGAGAAACAAACTGTCATTTTAAAGTTTCGATTGCATCAGTTGGTTCACTTAAACACTATGTTTTTATTAAGCATGAATGTAATGCCTATATATGATTGTTTTATGCACTGTTGGTTTGTATATGTCAATATTGAACCAAGTTTGGTAGTTGGATGGTTTGAGGTGGAACTATTGAGTGGTTTGAGGCTCTTGTGGTCGGTGCTGTGTGAGGAGGGAGATAGGGTTGTGAATTGCCTCAATCGTGTGGATTGCGAAGCCATGTGTGGCTTAATGAATGGTGATATGAGGTCTATAAATGTGCTATGTATGAATCCCCTTTTCCCTCAATCTTCTAAGCGATATTAAGTGAATAGTTTTCAAAATGCAGACATATTTAAGAAAGATTGTTAAATGCATGTTTTCATGATTTCGAATGCTTCTGAGTACTTACCAATTGTCTGGCAGTTTATGAAAATGTTTGTAGCCTATAAGAAATCCTAAATCGTTGAACTACTTAGTTAGTGACTCGACTGAATCGTCGATAGGTTTAGGAAGTTTAAAAAGTGAACTAAGAGTGGATTTGAACAAGCTTAAGGCTTTGGTTTGTATGTGACTTCTCCTTAAGCTTAAAAGGATTTATACGACCCAAAGAAGAGCACCTTAAGGTGCTAATTATGAAGCTTAGCTTATTTGCATTCATTTTGCTTACTTAAGTCTCTATTGAGTTTGGATCTACGATTTAGCAAACGTATTACGTTTAAAAGAAGCTTTTAAGCTAAAAAGTGAAGTCGTTTTCATGAGTTAGCAATCGTTTTACATTTATAAGAAGCCTTTTAGTTAGAAACGAAGGCGTTTTTATGATTTAGCAACTCTATTACGCTTATGCGAAGCTTTCAAGTTAAAAACAAAGTCGTTTTTTGATTAGGCAACCCTATTACGTTTATAAAAAGCCTTTTAGTTGAAAATGAAGTCGTTTTACGATTTAATAAACTTATTACGTTTATACGAAGCATTCGAGTTAGAAACTAAATCGTTTTACGATTTGGTAAAAGTGTTGCGTTTATAAGAAACTTTTAAGTTTAAAGTGAAGTTGTTTTAAGTATTAACCAACTTATTGCCTTTCTAAGAAGCTTTTAAGTCTAAAAGGAAGTCGTTTTATGAGTTAATAAACATATTGCGTTTATACGAAGCTTTTAAGTTAGAAATGAAGTCGTTTTACAAACTAGCAAACGTTTTACGTCTATAAGAAGTTTCTTAAGTTAAGAACGAAGTCATTTTGCGAATTAGTAGTCGTGTTACTTTCATACGAAGCTTTTAAGTTATAAACGCAAACATTTTACGATTTAACAAGCTTATTACGCTTTTAAGAAGCTTTTGAGTTTCAAAGGAAGTTGATTTACATGTTAATAAACCTGTCACGCCTAAATGAAGCTTTTAAGTCATTTGCGAAGTCGATTTACGTGTTCACAGATGTATTACATTCATACGAAGCTTTTAAAGTTAAAACTAAAGTCGTTTTACGAGTTAGTACGCCTATAAGAAGTTTTTAAATTAAAAACAAAATGGGCTATAAGCATTTAGAAAGATTATAGTCGTTTTGTTAAAAAGTAAATTTTCAGCAAAGTAAGCGTTGAAAAAGACAAATGAAATACGATCTTAAAGGCTAAGAAAGTGGTAGGCAATTTGCCAGAGGGTAGGAACTGGACTCAAGATATGAGTTATCTTGGTGTGAACTGTTCCTGAAAACTGGACGCAAAGATGGCGTGAGCTATTTCCCCCTAAATAAATGTTAGGAACTGGACTCAAGACATGAATTTTCTTGGTGTAAGCTGTTCCTGGGAACTGGACTCAAGATATAAACTATCTTCGTGTGACCAGTTCCCCAGATAAGTTATGATTTGTGATGCGTAAGAAAACCTCGAAGGGGACTCGACTCAAGATATGATTATCCCGGTGTGAGCTGTTAAACAGAGGATAGTATCGAGGTTAGAATTGCTCTACTAAGACGCGTTTTGGCCAAAAGATAAGTACGTATGCCCCAGGGATAACGTAGATTAAGAGTGATGATCTCACTTAAGGGCAGTGTTGACCTCCCTTAGCCAACACAATAAGATGTTTTTATGTTATAAGTATGTTCCTAATAAATAGAAAATTTGGCAATTTGCCATTCTAAGCAGTTCAGAAAGGAAAGAAGTTATTTTAAAAGGAATACGAACCTCAAGAGGCCAAGTAAGGTGTTTTTAAGAAAATAAGAAAACTTTCAAATGCACATAACTTGCATATATTTTATGAATGTATTCTGAATATAATTTAAATGAATTTCAAGTGTAGTTGGTTACATCCTAGCAACACAATGAACGTTTAAGTTTTTAATGGTGCATTTCTAAAGAAAGAATGTTTCTTGTAAAGCTCTTCTTACCAATTTGGGTGTCCCATTAGTTTTTAGAAAAGTTGTAATTTTTAAGGAAGTTTGCATGACTTATAAGTTCTTGACATATAACGTGAGTCACTATGTTTTTCCCAAATGTGTTTGAAAGCATAATATTCGTTCTTGTGTTACATGATTATGTGCTTGAATGCTAGTTAGAAAGGCAGGATGGTCATTAAGGGCCTAGGAATGAGTTGAGGGGCTAGCGTAAAGTACATGAGCGGTAATCCCTCCTTGGGGATTTGATTGCCTAATATTATAGTAAAGTATGAATCCATGATATGTGGCTATTATTAGTATTATTGCCTGCAACTGTTTTAGTTTTGGGAAGTAGCGGAATTCTTACTGAGCGTGTGGTTGCTCACCCCATTACTTTTTCCCCCTTTTCCCCAGGCTTTTGTTATGACAGCTGATAGTCAAGCCAGCTATGCAGAGTTGAAATTTATCCCTGGTTGGAAAAAAAAAAAAGAGTTATGTGTGCCATATAGAAGTAGATTCATGAGTTTAACGATGTAATGTAACGTATTCCTAGTTTGTAATTGTTGTAAACGAAGTTTTCTGGCTCTTATAATGCATATTGTTATGAGTCGCTCTGTGTGGCAGTGTGAGCCAACCATCTGGCTAGTTAGATGTCTTTATTCGAAATTAGCTGTGTTTTGGGATATAAACCCCAGTGCTCCGGTTGTGTAGACTGTTGAGTTGTACCTTTTACTTTTCCTTTATTAGAGAATTATTCTGTTTGATGTACTCTGAGTGGGTGGCTCGTTGAGTTATGAACTCTGGCGTGTGTCCGTTGAGCTTCTTTTAAATGTTATGCGCTTCCGTTCATTTGCAGGGGATTATTGTAAGGCTTTTAGCCTGGAAACGGTCAGTTTTTAGCAGAAACTCTGTCCGTTTCATCCTAGGAATTAAGGCATAAGAAAATATAACGCTCCTAACCCTAAGGGCTGGGGGTGTTACATTGATGGTATCAGAGCAAAGGTCCTGCGACCATAAGCCGCGATCTGAGCCTTGCATTTCATCTAGTCATCTAGGAATACTCTGTGATTATGTGACATATGCCTCCTTTGTGTGCAAGTATGTCTTATAATATGGACATTTATGACTTATGTGTGGCTCGAGTAAGTCGATTGACTAAAAGGGGCAAGTTATGTGTCAGTATAAGAGCTAAGTAGCTTTTCCCCCACCTTGAAGTGACGTTGTGGGTGCACCATTGATGCAAATATGTTCCTAATGTGCCAGGTGACTTGATTAATTGACTTTTGTGAGATCCACTTAAGCCAATCGGATAAATGTGAGTCGTATGTTAGAATGTAAACCCTTTTAGTTTATTTTCCTTAAATCATAGACTACTAGGATGATGAGATCTCCCATAACTCCTAAGTCATGCCATCGGTATTTAACGAAATAAGTACAGTTGTTGCTGATAAGGCATTATAGACCCACTAGTTTGTGTGAGCATACACGTGCATTTCCTTTGGAAAAGATGTGATATGCGTGTATGACTATGTGAAGGTTGAACTGAACCAGACCGGGGGCTATCCATAACAACTCTCGCCTTTTGCGATTCATTTCATCAACCAAGGAACTTCATCCTAGTTAAAATTAGAACTTAGTTATTCCTTGTGTAATTGTGTGATAGATGCCTCCTCGACGCGAACTCATACCAGAACCAACTGCCATGGGGATGATATATCAATTTAATAAGCTTAAACCTCCCAAGTTTGAAGGTGGAACTGACCCTATGGTATATGAGGAGTGGCTTCAGAGAATGAAAAACTTATTTGAGATTATGGAGTACCCTGAGAGGTTCAAGGTGCACCTAGCCGCTTACCAATTTGAAAAAGAAGCTGAATTCTAGTGGGAAATAGTGAAACCTAGGGTAGGTGAACCGGTGTTAACCTAGCATCAACTGAAAGCCTTAATGGACGCTCAATATTACCCTCGAGACGTAAGAAAGGTTAAAGAACGGGAGTTTTTATGCTTGAAATAAGGAGAAATGAGCGTGATAGAATATGCGGCGAAGTTCAATGAGCTGAGCCGATTTGCTCCAAATCAGATGGCCGCCGAGGAAATAAGAATGAACCACTTCGAACAGGGATTAAAAGGAGAAATAAAGCAGATAATAGTAGGGTACACATATGCCAACTTTCAAGAAATGTACCAGAGGGTTATGAAGGTAGCCCGCATCATAGATGAGACCAAGATTGAAAACAAAGAAAAAGGCCGAGCAAAGAGGGAAATTGGCCCTGGAGAACCCAATTCCCAAGGAAGCAGAAACTTTAGTAGGTTTAAATCTGAGATAAAACAAGATAAGGGAAAGCAAGCCGCCCAATGGAAACCAAGGAAAACATGTGGCCACTGTGGACGTCAGCACCCTGGCCCATGCAGGAGCTTTATGGGCTCATGTTTTCAATGTGGTGATATGGGTCACAAAGCCACTAATTGCCTAAGTGTCACATGGAATAGTCGGGGTCACACTCAAAGATCCGGGACGGGAATCAAGCCAGTGACACAACGAGATCGCCTAACCATTGGCACTACCTGAAGGGACAGTAAAAGCAACCAGAAGCCACAAACAAGCAGTCGGACGCTTAGCTAGAAGGGAAAAGAGACTTGGAAACCTACCAACACAAGTTAGGTATACTCCTAATAACCAAATTTGTGCCCCCACCCCGCCATTCTAGTACTGCTCATCCGCTTGCCATTCTTGAATTGTAAAGAAACCTGTTAGTAAACCTCATGAGATGCGTATGCAACGTTTTATGACCTCTTCCTTAAAAACTATCTGCTATACCGATCATACTTGTTGGGATCGAGTTGTCATAGTGCGAGGAAGAGCGCTCCCTGATGATTTTGTTCGAGTAGGAATCCAAGGATGGGATGCTATGGTGAAGGCAGAATGAATGACTAAGCGCAAAGTGACTTGGATTGTGAAAGAGATGCGGATGAAGTACACCCATTAATTCCTCTAAGTAAGCAATTTCGAGGATGAAATTCTTTTAAGGAGGGAAGAATGTAGGGCCCTGTACCTTGTTTTCTGTCAAGTTGTTGTCACGCATTCCTACATTATAAAAATCCATTTTAGTAAACGATACGAGTTAATTAATTATCGATGTGCCATTTAAGCTTCTATTTTCATTAAAAATAAATGTTGTCGTAAACACAATTACTTTGTTATTATTATTAACGTTAGTAATTTTTACGAAAGTTTCGAAGGAGCATTATTGAATTATATTATTGAGTATTAAAGCAATTATATATTTCCAAACGACTAGTATATTGAACCTTGGGACTAAACCTGCAATATATTGAATCGAACCTTAATATGATCAAAGGGCGGGTAAACTGACCCATGATCATATTTAGGATTCGATTTAGGATTAAGAGCACGGGAATTCGAATAATAATAATCAGTGTGCCGTAGTTGTTTGGGATTAGTGGATAAAAAAAAGGAAGAAGGGGGGTCCAAAAAGGACCGAGAGCCACGGACCCCCGAGCTCTCTCTCTCCTCTTTCTTCTTCTTCCTCCAGACATTCGCTCTGCTTTCCCAGTTCCTCATCTCCTCCTTCGCTTCTCCTCCATACACGCACCACGACCGGCCAAATCGAGCCCCACCCCAAGTAACCCAGGTGCAAGCGAGCCTCCTACGCATGGCTGAGCCAAAATTCGGGCGCAGGAAGGGCTGATTTCGGTGAAGAGCCGGCCGAACACCTGGCCATTTTCGTGTATGCAGGTAAAAATTCGAACACTCTTGCCTCTATAAATTGAATACTTGCTTCAATCCCCTTCAAATTGAGTTAACCGTGCTTAATTTTGAAAAAAATCGTGAGTTAGGGTTTTGGGTCTGAGTTGATCGAACCTTGAGCGGAGAACAGAGGGATTTTCGGGGTGCGTGGAGTTCTTTTCTAACTTCAATCCAACCAATTCACGTGCATATAGCTTAGATTTGAGGTGGGTTTTCTTACCTCCTAAATTAATATTAAGTTCCAAACTTTTTTTCATGCTCATGCTAGAATAGGGTGAGTTTACTGAGTTTGGTAATTAGGAACTGATATTTGGGGGCTGAATAAGGGCATTTAAACAATCTTCCAACTGTTTAATAGTTGCATGCTTATGCGGAATGAATTGGGATACGTGATGGCATGCCTAACGGTTAGATGTCTCTGAAAGCTATGACCTATTCTAAATAATTCAAGGTGCGATCTTAGGTGAACTTAGTTTGCTATTTGGGTTAATTTGAATGTGCGTGGTGAGCAAAAGGTGAAGGATTGGAGTCATTCAAGGCCCTAAAGTCGAGCAGTAGCCGTGAATCAAACCTCTAGTTCGGGTTCAAGGTGAGGGTTCCTTTCCTCCTAAACTACTAATAATTTCAACATTTTTATCGCAATTAGCTAGAATATGTTGAAGTTAAGCGTGGAAATCATGTTGGGTGAATTAATATTCATATTGACAATTTATAAGTTCAGAATTGATTTGGGTTAAATGCATGTCGGATTGATGCTGAATATTGATAACCTGGCAAATTGGAGGAGTACTTGGCAAAAAGAGTGTTCTTTTAGGGTAATTCAATTATTGGTCATTAGTTAAATTATGTTTGGAACCTAAGGATGCTAGCCGAGTGATTGAAATAATTACGGAATAAGTCGGACATTCTTTAAAGGGTTATCAGATTGGAGGAGTGCTTGGCAAAAAGAGTGTTGTTTTAGGGTAATTCAATTATTGGTCATTAGTTAAATTATGTTTGGAACTTGAGGATGCTAGCCGAGTGATTGAAATAATTATGGAATAAGTCGAACATTGGTTAAAGGTTAAGGGTATCAGGTTTGCGCTTGTTTAGAATTTATTCGTAATAACTATAATGGAATAAGGTGCATATGGATGTTGGTTTATGAATTGGGAAACAAACTGTCGTTTTAAAGTTTCGATTGCATCAGTTGGTTCACTTAAACACTATGTTGTTATTAAGCATGAATGTAACGCCTATACATGATCGTTTTATGTACTGTTGGTTTGTATATGTCAATATTGAATCGAGCTTGGTAGTTGGATGGTTTGAGGTGGATCTATTGAGTGGTTTGAGGCTCTTGTGGTCGGTGCTGTGTGAGGAGAGAGATAGGGTTGTGCATTGCCGCAATCTTGTGGATTATGAAGCCATGTGTGGCTTAATGAATGGTGATATGAAGTGTATGAATGTGCTATGTGTAAATCCCCTTTTCCCTCAATGTGCTAAGTGACATTAAGTGAACAGTTTTCGAAATGCAGACATGTTTAAGAAAGATTGTTATATGCATGTTTTCATGATTTCAAATGCTTCTAAGTACTTACCAATTGTCTGGTAGTTTATGAAAATTTTTATAGCCTATAAGAAATCCTAAATCGTCGAACTACTCAGTTAGTGACACGACTGAATAGTCAATAGGTTTAGGAAGTTTAAAAAGTGAACTAAGAGTGGATTTGAACATGCTTAAGGCTTTGGTTTCCATACGACTTATCCTTAAGTTTAAGAGGATTTAAATGACCCGAAGAAGAGCACCTTAAGGTGCTAATTATGAAGCTTAGCTTATTTGCATGCGTTTTGCTTACTTAAGTCCCTATTGAGTTTCGATCTACGATTTAGCAAATGTATTATGTTTAAAAGAAGCTTTTAAGCTAAAAAGTGAAGTTGTTTTTATGAGTTATCAATCGTTTTACATTTATAAGAAGCCTTTTAGTTAGAAACGAAGTCGTTTTTATGATTTAGCAACCCTATTACGCTTATACGAACCTTTCAAGTTAGAAACAAAGTTGTTTTATGATTAGGCAACCTTATTACGCTTATAAAAAGCCTTTTAGTTAAAAACGAAGTCGTTTTATGATTTAGTAAACCTATTACATTTATACAAAGCATTCGAGTTAGAAACTAAGTTGTTTTACGATTTGGTAAACGTGCTACGTTTATAAGAATCTTTTAAGCTTAAAGTGAAGTCGTTTTAAGCATTAACCAACTTATTGCCTTTGTAAGAAGCTTTTAAGTCTAAAAGGAAATCGTTTTACGAGTTAATAAACGTATTACATTTATATGAAGCTTTTAAGTTAGAAATGAAATCGTTTTACAAACTAGCAAACGTTTTACGTCTATAAGAAGTTTCTTAAGTTAAAAACGAAGTCATTTTGCGAATTAGTAGTCGTGTTACGTTTGTACGAAGCTTTTAATTTATAAACGAAATCGTTTTACGATTTAACAAGCTTATTACACTTTTAAAAAGCTTTTAAGTTTCAAAGGAAGTTGATTTACATGTTAATAAACCTATAACGTCTATGTGAAGCTTTTAAGTCATTTACGAAGTCGACTTACGTATTAACAGACGTATTACATTCATACGAAGCTTTTAAAGTTAAAACTAAAGTCGTTTTACGAGTTAGTGCGTCTATAGGAAGTTTTTAAATTAAAAACGAAATGGGCTATAAGAATTTAGAAAGATTATAGTCATTTTGTTAAAAAGTAAATTTTCAGTGAAGTAAGCATTGAAAAAGAGAAATGGAATACGATCTTCAAGGCTAAGAAAGTGCTAGGCAATTGGCCAGAGGGTAGGAACTAGACTCAAGATATGAGTAATCTTGGTGTGAGCTGTTCCTGGAAACTGGCCGCTAAGATGGCGTGAGCTGTTTTCCCCAAAAGAAATGTTAGGAGCTGGACTCAAGATATGAATTATCTTGGTGTGAGCTGTTCCTGGGAACTGGACTCAAGATGTTGAATTTATGAGCACTTACCCACAAGAGGGGGGTGAATTGTGGTGTTCGATTTTCGCGTACTTACTGACAAACACCCTTCTGATTGCAGAGGTTATTCTTGAATTACAAACAACCTTCTGACTTGTTTGCACCAGATGTTTTCAATTTGCTCAAAGGCGAAAATCAACAAGATAAATGCAGGAAATAAAGCACACACAATTTTTCGTGGAAAACACCTCTAGCCCAACTGAGGTGTGAAAAACCACGACCTACCTCGTGTAGGATTTAACCACTTTCACTAACGGGCTGAACACGTTACAAAAGTAACACACCTTGTTACAACTTGCAACCACGTAACCTTCTTTTCTAAGAAAGGTTACACCACGTCCAAATCTCACCAGATTGGACACGTCCAAAGTCCACACGACTGAGGACCACTCACTCACTTTTCTGATCCAAGATCAGGGTTACAAAACACCTTACGGGGGTGCTTCTGATTTAAGCAGATGTAAGGTACAATGAGGTCCTAGTATGCCAATATCTTGAAAGCTCAGCTTAAACACAACTTGTCTCGGTTTTTCTTTTCTCAAGAGTAGCTCGAAAAATTCTTCTCACTAGAAAAACCACTTTTGCACTTCTCCCTTTTTGCGTATGTTGTGTATGTTTCTCGTTTTTTCTTATCTTCTGAATGGGAGTGAAATGTTGAGTTTTTAAACAAAAAATCCAACGGTCAAAAACAAGGAGAAGTGATAAAATCAGCTATGTTTAGCAAAGAGAGATTTTTGTTTAGCACAGAGAATTCCAACGGCTAAAAGATCCAATGAGGATAGAGTTTCCCAATATTGTAGGGATTTGATTTTGGAGGATAAAAGACTATCTTTTCCCCTTAAAAATAGCCGTGAAATACCTGGAAAAGAATCTCAGCTTGAATTTTGAATTAATCACTTTCCAAAGGATAAGAGAGAAATATTTTCGGTTTTGGTAAATATTTTCCAAAATCAGTTTTGCAAATCTCCCAAGTGATTTTCATATCAAAAGATTTCCTACAGCTTAAATTGCTGTCTTGGAATTTTATCAAAATATATTAGAACTTTTGGCCAACCAAAATAAGTTTTCCAAAGTGACCGGGTTTGGCCGTTGCAGTTCAGAAACACCCTAGGTACCCTGTTTACAGGGTTGTTCAAACTTGGTGTTCTGAAGCAAATAGCGCAACCAATTCAAGAGTGGTTAGTTAGAGACTTTTCAAGATTGGCATATTAACAAGAGTCTAAAAAATAAAACCTAAATTACCCAAGACATCTTGTTGTAGATCCAGTCATCTTGTTCAAGACGAATACGCTGCCCCAACCACCTAGACTAACCTGTTTGCCAGGTTGTTCTTGTATCGCATAAGTTCAGAAAGGCCTATTTGCTGGATTGTCCTTGAAACACCTAGCCTGTTTGCCAGGTTGTTCTTGTATTGCTTGAGTTCAGGAATCGATCTTGACACACAATCAACTCATCGAGGTGGTGTTCTTGACTTGAGCGTGAGTCATCAAGGTATGAGACCTGTTCTTAAGACTTGTTCTCAACATTCAGCAAACAAGTTAAGACGCATATTGAAAATGACAGTGTATGCCTGTTTGGAGAACTTTGTTTGGAGCAACATTACTTAAGAGCATTTTACACTTGGGTTTGTTGTCATCAAAACTGAATATACTAATTCAACAATTTCCCCCTTTTTGATGATGACAAACCAAGTGTCCATATTAAAAAAAATTGAATGCTGATAGGGATCCACGAAGTACAAGGAGTTAGAGGTCAACCCACCCTATCGAGTCAAGGTCAGGCTCATTCGTCATACTTTGTCAATAGGTTACACTATTCTTCCCCCTTTTGGCATCATTAAAAAGCAAGAACAACAGGATGGTTGCAAGAAAAGCATATAAAGCATTGCAAATAGATATTTCATTGCAAAGAAAAGTAGTACAATGCCAAAACAACAAAACTAAGAGAGGAGGAGGAGGAGAATAGAGACCAGCCTAGACAATCAGGGAGCAGGGGGTGGTTTCGTTTGCAGAGGAGGAATGCTGGGGGCAAGGGGGGAGAGAAGGGCAAGCAAATCTTCATAGCGTTTGGCGGAGAGGGCTTATTCCTCAGCAAGAGAAGCCTTGACGGCGGAGAGCTCATCCTTGAGGCGAGCATTGTCCTCAAGAACAGCCTCATCCTTGATGGAAGGTTGCCCAGAAACAGATGGTCGAGGTGGTCGACGACCCTGTTTGGAGACTGACCCTTCGCCAACCTCATAGCCACACCCTAGCAGGGTGTCAATCCCAATCTCATCAATGATTTGGGTCGCCACTCTCCGTGTGAGTGCTATCCCAAAGTGCTCAAACACCCTTGTCAGCAGAAACCCATAGCCAAGATCATGGGCTCGGGTGGTGTTCGCAATTCGCCCTATGTGGCGAATCATGATTGCAGGGAGGTTTATTGGTTCCTCCCGATCCAGTAGGTCCACCAGACATTGATCGAGGGCATCTGCTGAGTTTCGCCCTTGACCTCGCGGAATTATGTTCTTGATGGTGAACATAAACAGTAGTTGGTACAGGGAGGTCATTTCACCCTTCTTAACCGAGAGGGGTGTTCTCAGGCCCTGTTTCTGACTGAGGAGTTGGGACACCTCTAGGAGCCTGGCTGTTTCCAGGGCAGTTTTGTCTTCCCTCACATACATAGCAAAGCCTTGCGAGGGCACCCCCAATATTTTCCCAAGTGTGGGCGCATCAACCTTAATGCCTTGCCTATTCACAAAACTTGTCACCACCCCTTTGGTGACACTGCAGTTGGCGTAAAACTCAGCCAACTCAGGCACAGAACACCCCAACTGGGCGTTTGCAAACAAGTCGAGCCAGCCTTGGACTCGCAACTTGTGCAGGAACACCCCCAGACCCTGTTCCTCGAAAAAACGTACATTAACTACCTTCCCCCTGACGACATTGCGCTTAAGCAATTGCGCATGCTTGTCAGACATAGGAGAGGGAGTGGACTTCTTTGGGCGTTTGGGAGGAGGAACAGAGGTGGTAGCGTCTGATAGGGGAGCTGTTCTGGGCTTTCGTTTGAGGGGTGAGTTTGCAGGAGAGGACTTCACAGCAGGTTTAGAGGTTGATTGGGGGGTTTGATCTTCAGAGGACTCGGAGAACACCGGTGTCCCTTGTTTGAAAGAGGTGTTCTCAGAGTCAGAACTCGAGAACCCTTCGTTAGAAGAAGAGGAAATCTCCTCGATGATTGGAGCAGAGGGTTTGGAGATACGGGGAGCGGATTGAAAAGCTATTCTTGCAGATTTGCGAGAAGGCTTGGAGGCTGTTGGAGAAGAGGGAGTTTGAGGGGCTGAGACCTTGGTTGTGGCCTTGTTCTTGGCGTTCTGCTACGCCTGGCCACTAATTTCACCCTTTTCCTTTTCTCTCCGGTTTGAGCAACCGGAGTAGTAAGTTCAGCCTCAGGGAGAGAATCCTTCTCCTGACTCTCCTCTGACGTCTCATTCGCATTCCCTCGGAAATCGACATTCAGATCCTCCACACACACGGCGTCGAAAGAGTCATCCCCTGTTTTTGGCACTGTTTCAGGAAACAGCCCAAAAGAATAGGGTTCGAAATTATCACTAAACCCTTCAGGGGTTTCCAAGATTTTGTCTTGAGGCCCCGATGGTGCACCCTCCGACTCTACTTTAATGGGACATGCAACTGACCCCACAAGAAACACCAATTCCCTTCCACAATTGAAGGGAATATCGTCCATCCCTATCCCGACTGACTTTAGGAACAAGCTTTTCAGAAATCTGAAAGGCTTGTACAGGATTGGGCGAGGGGGAGCAGGGATTGAGGACGCAAGAACCAGGGCTTTTGAGTGAGAGGTGTTGTTGGAAGCCATTGTTGCTAGAGGAGAGAGATTAGGGTTTGCTTTTGAGCGAGATGAAGTCAGGTGAAAAGACGAACTGAGAACAGGGCATTTAAAGAGAGAGAGAGCACCCAAAATCTTTTAAAGATCTCTAGGTTTGCAACGGGTGAGAACATTAAAGGCGTGTGCCTTGGTAAGGAGGGAGGTTTAAAGAAAACACATTCCCATATGCATCGAACAACCAACGGACGTACCTGTTCTTTCCGTTCGATCAAGATACCTGCCTGTTCTTCGCCGTTTGATCTTGATTTGACTCATTGGTACTAGGGGTGGCAGAGCTGCTCCAGTGATCCTTAGTACATCCCCTTATGCCGCACTCTTTGTATAAATTAAAAAAAATGCACGTAATTCGAGTGTATGCACTCATTGTACATAAATCACATCAGTTGCTAATAAGATTTGCAAACAAGGGGAAAGAACAGGGTGTAGAGGTTGTTTTTACCAAACCTAGTTCATGTCTTGGAAACAAGTATCTCAGGGTGTTCTTACCAACCCTAGTTCCAGTCTATTTCTCTCAAAGTGATCTCTAGCTAGTGCCTTAGTGAATATATCAGCAATTTGATTTTTCGTTGTGCAAAAATTCATAGAGATTAAACCCTTTTCAACATTATCTCTTAAGAAATGATGTCAAATGTCAATATGCTTTGTTCTTTTATGTTGACATGGATTTTTGGCAATGTTAATTGCACTTGTGTTATCACAAAAAATAGGAATGCATCCAGTGTCAACACAAAAGTCCTTAAGCTGTTGCCTTATCCACAACAGTTGAGCACAACATGAAGCTGCTGCAACATATTCAGCTTCTGCTGTGGACATGGCAACAGAATGTTGCTTCTTGGTAGCCCAAGATACCAAACAAGGTCCAAGAAAGTGAGCCATACCTGAGGTACTCTTTCTATCAACTAGGAATCCAGCATAGTCAGCATCAGCATATCCAACAAGATCAAAATTGCAACCTCTAGGATACCATAAAGCTAAATTGGGTGTATGCTTCAAATATCTTAGTATCCGTTTAACAGCTTTAAGATGAGTTTCCTTAAGATTAGACTGAAAACGGGCACATAAACCAACACTAAAAACAATATCCGGTCTACTAGCGGTTAGGTATAGGAGTGACCCAATCATGCCCTATAGAGTTTCTCCTCAACTGAGGGACTCCCATCATCCATAACCAACCTGGTTGAAGGAGAAATAGGAGTGTCTACGGGTTTGGCCAACTCCATCCCAAAACACTTAAGTAGCTCCTTGATATACTTTTGTTGATGGATCATGGTGCCGTTTGGAGTTTGCTTGATTTGTAAGCCTAAGAAAAAGTTAAGCTCACCCATCATGCTCATCTCAAACTCACTCCTCATCATATTTGAAAATTCATTGCATAAATCATGATGAGTTGCACCAAATATAATGTCATCAACATATATTTGGACAATCAATAAATGTTCCCCCTTAGATTTTAGAAACAAGGTATTGTCTACCTTGCCTCTTCTAAAATCATTTTCAATTAAAAAACTTGACAACCGTTCATACCAAGCTCTAGGAGCTTGTTTTAGGCCATAAAGAGCTTTGTCAAGTTTGAAAACATGGTTAGGAAATTCACTGTTTTCAAAACCAGGGGGTTGTTTGACATACACCTCTTCTTTAAGGTATCCATTTAGGAATGCACTTTTCACGTCCATTTGATATAGCTTGATTTCCATATGAGCTGCAAAGGCTATTAGGATTCGAATAGCCTCAATTCTAGCAACTGGTGCAAAGGTTTCTTCATAATTGATCTCTTCTTCTTGGTTATACCCTTGAACAACCAGCCGTACCTTGTTCCTAGTGACTGTTCCTGACTCATCCAGTTTGTTTCGGAACACCCACTTGGTTCCAATGATTGTTCTCTCTGCAAGTTTAGGTACCAGGTGCCGTACTCTGTTTCTTTCAAATTGATGGAGTTCTTCTTGCAATGCCGTGACCCAATCTGAATCTGCAAGAGCTTCATTCACATTCTTCGGCTCAATGTTAGAGAGAAAAGCATAGAAAGCATAGAAATTCTTAAGCTTAGACCTAGTTTGCACTCCACTGTTAATATCAGACAGAATTTGATCAAGGGGGTGTGAACTATGGTGCATCCATGGTCATGGAGTAAGTGGATCCACAGACACATGCTCTACTCTAGCCGGAATATTTGGAGAATCAGGCTCACGAACACCTCCTGAGCCTGTTTCTGCACCTGTTTGTAAGCCTGTTCCTAAAGAACATGGTCCCGAACAGGGTTCAACAGTGTTTCCACCTGTTTGGTGTTCACCTTGCCTGCCGTTTTGAGGAACAACTTCTGGGCATGTTGTCTCCATGGTGTTCTTACCTTGTCTCTCATGGGGCAACACTTCTTTTCGGATAAGACCTAATTCAAACTCTTCTTCCTGTGCACCATTCTTATTCAAAGTGTTAGATTCATCAAAAAGCACATGCACACTTTCCTCAACGCACAAGGTTCTTTTGTTAAAGACTTTGTATGCCTTGCTATGAGAGGAATAACCGAGAAATATTGCCTCATCACTCCTGGGATCAAACTTTTCTAAAGCATCCTTCCCATTATTATGCACAAAACACCTGCAACCGAATGTTCTTAAATGCATAATGTTGGGCTTTCTGCCTTTGAAGAGTTCGTAGGGAGTTTTGTTCAAAATAGGTCTAATCATACATCTATTCATAATGTAACATGATGTGTTCAAAGCTTCTGCCCAAAAGTTCCTAGGAAGACCACTAGCAATAAGCATTGTCCTAGTCATGTCTTCTAGGGTGCGGTTTTTGCGCTCAACCACCCCATTCTGTTGGGGTGTTCTTGGGGCCGAGAAGTTATGATCAACACCATGCGTATTACAAAATTCTGTAAAACTTGCATTTTCAAATTCAGTACCATGATCAGACCTCAAGCTAACCAATGAGTGTCCTACTCTCTTTTCAACCTTTTTGAGAAGGGCAATAAAATTCTCAAAAGTTTCATCCTTGGAGGCCAAGAACAGGGTCCAAGTAAATCGAGAGTAATCATCCACTATGACAAGCACATACCTCTTCCCACTTCTACTTGTTATCCTCATAGGACCACATAGATCAATGTGTAATAATTCAAAAGGTCGGGTAGTGCTAACACACCTTTTTGATTTAAAAGACAATCTGACTTGTTTTCCTTTTGCACAAGCTTCACATACCCTGTCATCATTAAACTTGATGGAAGGTAGTCCAACAACCAAGTCTTTGGAAACAAGTTTGTTTTAAAAGAGTAAGGCTCGCATGACCTAGTCTCTTGTGCCAGAGCATTATATCATCATTCACAGCACTCAAACAAGTCAGGTTGTTTTGGAGAAGTGTGGAAATACAAACTTTGTAAACATTTTTGTGACGCTTCCCCTTTAACACAACGTCTCCTGTGTTGGCATTGACAACCAAGCAATGTGTTCGTGAGAACACCACTAGATTGTTCTTGTCACACAGTTGGGACACACTTAGTAATTATGCTTTAAACCATCAACTAAGTGCACATTATCAATTGAGTGGGAGAGAGTTTTACCAATGCTACCTATACCGACAATTGTCCCAGACTTGCCGTTTCCAAAAGCCACGCTCCCACCGGTTGAAGCTGTAAGTGAGAGAAAGTTTGATTTTTCTCCGGTCATATGCCGCGAACACCCACTATCAACATGCCACAGCTGCCTGTTTTCAAGGTCATTTTCTGAGCTATTTGCCAGGGTGTTTCTTACCCTGTTTGCTGGGTTGTTTGTGGGGTTGTTCTTACTTCAGCCTGCAAAACAAATCAAGGGTTAGTTTTGGGAACCCAGATCCACTTGGGTCCCATTCTTTTAGACAAATAAAGCTCATCTTTCCTAATCCAGATTTGTTTCACATACCTTTCATTCTTTTCAATGGCATACCTTCTTGAAGGACATGAATATTGATAGTGACCAGTTTTACCACAATGAAAGAAAACAATGTTTTCAGGTAATCCCACATACTTTCTATGGATTGGGTAAACGGTTCGTTTAGGCTTGTATCCAAGTCCCTTTTTGTTTCGACTGTGGTGAGTGATTAACCAATCAAGGGCTTGTGAGGACTTGTTCCACAACCTGTTTGTGGCAAGGTCGTGTTCTGTGCGTTTTGCTTTAGCCGACAGGTTCTTGTTTTCAGCAAGCAAAACTTCGACCTTTTCTTTAAGCTCAAGGGTTTCCTTTTCAGCCTTGGCTTGATTGGTGGTATATTTTACTTCGTTCAAGATCAGGTCTCCCTAAGGTCATTTATGGTTTGATGTGAAGCTAGAATTTCTCTTTCAGCCTCAAGTTTCTCATTCTTAAGGATCTCATTTTCTAGTTCTAGGTCTCGGACATCTCGTTTCAATTCAGCACAAGTATCCATCAAGGTATACAAAAGTTTTTCGAGAGTTGCTTTATTGAGACCACGTACCTTGTTCTTGAGATCAGTCAAGCTGTTTGTGGATTCATCATCTGAGTCTAAGTCACTTTGTGCCATGAGAGCTACAGCATCTCCTTCACTTTCAAATTGACCTTCATCCTCAGAAGAGTCTCCCCAGGCAGCAAGCATAGCCTTCGAGAATCTTTTGCCTGAGGTGTTCACAGGTTGTTTTCGAACCTGTTTTCTGGGTTGTTCGAACTCCTGCTCTTCTCGAAGCAGAGGGCAGTTTTTCACAAGGTGATCTGGTTTGCCACATTTAAAACACCTTGTGAACTGTTCTCGGGGGGTGTTTCTGGATTTACTGAAGTCCTTTCTTTTGCTGTTTTCTTTGACCTTTTTGAAAATTTCTTGAACTTTCGTGTCATTAAGGCCATCTCTTCATCCTCAAGGTCAGAGTCATCATCCTCTTGTGCTTTCAAGGCAAGCCCACGATCCTTCTTCTGCTCCTCTTTTTGTTGTGAGTTCTTTCTGAGTTCATAGGTTTGAAGATTGCCAATCAACTCATCGAGGGTGATCTTGTTCATGTCTTTAGCTTCTTGGATGGCTGTCACCTTCGCTTCCTAAGACCGAGGCAAAATCCTTAGAATCTTTCTCACCAGCTCTTCTGTGGTGAAGGATTTTCCCAGGGATTTTAGCTCGTTTGTTATATGGGTGAAGCGTGTGCACATATCCATCACGTTCTCACGATCACCCATATCAAACAACTCATATTGCCTCATGAGTAGCTCAATACGCGATTGTTTGACTTGACTTGTTCCTTCATGAGCTACTTGGAGGGCATTCCATATCTCCTGGGCTGACTCACACTTCGAGATACGTGTATATTCATCTGGACCTAGGCCAAAATATAATAGCTTCTTGGCCTTGGCATTCTTTTCCATTTTCTTATAGTTTTCAGCATCAAACTCTATGGGTTCCTTGGGAACCTTCTTACCATCTTTAAGCACCTTAGTGGGAACAAGGGGCCCGTTCCTAATGAGCATCCATAACTCATAACCTTCTGCCTGAATATAGTTCTCCATCCTATTCTTCCACCAACTATAATGCTGGCCGTTGAAATAGGGTGGCCGAGTAATGGATTGCCCTTCAAGGATTCCTTGTGGTGTACTCATCTTCAGAATCTCTCAAGGTGTTAGCCCTTTTGTGAGAGAACCTGCCCTGATACCACTTGTTGAATTTATGAGCACTTACCCACAAGAGGGAGGGTGAATTGTGGTGTTTGATTTTCGCGTACTTACTGACAAACACCCTCCTGATTGCAGAGGTTGTTCTTGAATTACAAACAACCTTCTGACTTGTTTGCACCAGATGTTTTCAATTTGCTCAAAGGCGAAAATCAACAAGATAAATGCGGAAATAAAGCACACACAATTTTTTCGTGGAAAACACCTCTAGCCCAACTGAGGTGTGAAAAACCACGACCTACCTCGTGTAGGATTTAACCACTTTCACTAACGGCTTCACACGTTACAAATGTAACACACCTTGTTACAACTTGCAACCACGTAACCTTCTTTTCTAAGAAAGGTTACACCACGTCCAAATCTCACCAGATTGGACACGTCCAAAGTCCACACGACTGAGGACCACTCACTCACTTTTCTGATCCAAGATCAGGGTTACAAAACACCTTACGGGGTGCTTCTGATTTAAGCAGATGTAAGGTACAATGAGGTCCTAGTATGCCAATATCTTGAAAGCTCAGCTTAAACACAACTTGTCTCGATTTTTCTTTTCTCAAGAGTAGCTCGAAAAATTCTTCTCACTAGAAAAACCACTTTTGCACTTCTCCTTTTTTGCGTATGTTGTGTATGTTTCTCGTTTTTTCTTCTCTTCTAAATGGGAGTGAAATGTTGAGTTTTTAAACAAAAAATCTAACGGTCAAAAACAAGGAGAAGTGATAAAATCAGCTATGTTTAGCAAAGAGAGATTTTTGCTTAGCACAGAGAATTCCAACGGCTAAAAGATCCAATGAGGATAGAGTTTCCCAATATTGTAGGGATTTGATTTTGGAGGATAAAAGACTATCTTTTCCCCTTAAAAATAGCCATGAAATACCTGGAAAAGAATCTCAGCTTGAATTTTGAATTAATCACTTTCCAAAGGATAAGAGAGAAATATTTTCGGTTTGGTAAATATTTTCCAAAATCAGTTTTGCAAATCTCCCAAGTGATTTTCATATCAAAAGATTTCCTACAGCTTAAATTGCTATCTTGGAATTTTATCAAAATATATTAGAACTTTTGCCCAACCAAAATAAGTTTTTCAAAGTGACCGGGTTTGGCCGTTGCAGTTCAGAAACACCCTAGGTACCCTGTTTACAGGGTTGTTCAAACTTGGTGTTCTGAAGCAAATAGCGCAACCAATTCAAGAGTGGTTAGCTAGAGACTTTTCAAGATTGACATATTATCAAGAGTCTAAAAAATAAAACCTAAATTACCCAAGATATCTTGTTGTAGATCCAGTCATCTTGTTCAAGACGAATACGCTGCCCCAACCACCTAGACCAACCTGTTTGCCAGGTTGTTCTTGTATCGCTTGAGTTCAGAAAGGCCTGTTTGCTGGATTGTCCTTGAAACACCTAGCCTGTTTGCCAGGTTGTTCTTGTATTGCTTGAGTTCAGGAACTGATCTTGACACGCAATCAACTCATCGAGGTGGTGTTCTTGACTTGAGCGTGAGTCATCAAGGTATGAGACCTGTTCTTAAGACTTGTTCTCAACATTCAGCAAACAAGTTAAGACGCATATTGAACATGACAGTGTATGCCTGTTTGGAGAACTTTGTTTGGAGCAACATTACTTAAGAGCATTTTACACTTGGATTTGTTGTCATCAAAACTGAATATACTAATTCAACACAAGATATGAACTATCTTGGTGTGAGCTGTTCCCCAGATAAGTTAGGATGTGTAACGCGCAAGAAAACCTTGAGGGGGATTGGACTCAGGATATAATTATCCTGGTGTGAGCTGTTACCCTACAGAGAATAGTATCGAGGTTAGAATTGCTCTACTTAGACGCGTTTTGGCCAAAAGATAAGTACGTATACCCCAGGGATAACTTAGATTAAGAGTGATGATCTCACTTAAGGGCGGTATTGACCTCCCTTAGCCAGCACAATAAGATGTTTTTATGTTATAAGTATGTTCCTAATAAATAGAAAATTTGGCAATTTGCCATTCTAAGCAATTCAGAAAGGAAAACAAGTTATTTTAAAAGGAATACGAGCCTAATAGGCCAAGTAATGCATTTTTGAGGAAATAAGAAAGCTTTCAAATGCACATAACTTACATATATTTTATGAATGTATTCTGAATATAATTTACATGAATTTCAAGTGTAGTTGGTTACATCCCAGTAACGCAATGAACGTTTAAGTTTTTAATAGTGCATTTCTGAAGAAAGAATGTTTCTTGCAAAGCTCTTCTTGCCAATTTGGGTGCCTCATGAGTTTTTAGAAAAGTTGTAATTTTTAAGGAAGTTTGCATGACTTATAAGTTCTTGGCATATAACGTGAGTCACTATGTTTTTCCCAAATGTGTTTGAAAGCATAATATTCGTTCTTGTGTTACATGATTATGTGCTTGAATGCTAGTTAGAAAGGCAGGATGGTCATTAAGGGCCTAGGAATTAGTTGAGGGGCTAGCGTAAAGTACATGAGCGGTAATCCCTCCTTGGGGACTTGATTGCCTAATATTATAACAAAGTATGAATCCATGATATGTGGCTATGATTAGTGTTATCACCTGTAACTGTTTTAGTTTTGGGGAGTAGGCGAATTCTCACTAAGCGTGTAGTTGCTCACCCCATTACTTTTTCCCCTTTTCCCCAGTTTTTTGTTATGACAGGTGACAGTCAAGCCAGCTGTGCGGAGTTGAAGTTTATCCCTAGTTGAAAAAAAAAAAAAAAAAGAGTTATGTGTGCCATATAGAAGTAGATTCATGAGTTTAACGATGTAATGTAACGTATTCCTAGTTTATAATTGTTGTAAACTAAGTTTCTAGCTCATATAATACATATTGTTGTGAGTCGCTCTGTATGGCCATGTGTGCTAACCATCTGACTAGTTAGATGTCTTTATTCGAAATTAGCTGTGTTTTGGGATGTAAACCCCAGTACTCCGTTTGTGTAGACCGTTGAGTTGTACCTTTTACTGTTCCTTTATTGAAGAATTATTCTGTTTGGTCTACTCTGAGTGAGTGGCTCGTTGAGTTATAAATTCCGGCGTGTGGCCGTTGAGCTTCTTTTAAATGTTATGCGCTTCCGTTGATTTGCAGGGGATTATTGTAAGGCTTTTAGCCTGGAAACGGTCAGTTTTTGGGGGAAACTCTATCATTTCGTCCCAAGAATTAAGTAAGACATAAGAAAACGTAATGCTCCTGACCCTAGGGGCTGGGGGTGTTACATTGATGGTATCAGGGAAAAGGTCCTACGACCACAGGCCATGACCTGAGTCTTGCATTTCATCCAGTCGTCTAGGAATACTCTATGATTATATGACATATGCCTCCTTTGTGTGCAAGTATGCCTTATAGTATGGACATTTGTGACTTATGTGTGGCTCGAGTAAGTCGATTGACTAAGAGGGGCAAGTTATGCATTAGTATAAGAGCTAAGTAGCTTTTCCCCCACCTTGAAGTGATGTTGTGGGTGCACAATTGATGCAAATATGTTCCTAATGTGCCAGGTGACTTGATTAATTGACTTCTGTGAGATTCGCTTAATCCAATCGGATAAATGTGAGCCATATGTTAGAATGTAAACCCTTTTAGTTTATTTTCCTTTAAATCATGGACTACTAGGATGATGAGATCCCCCATGACTCCTAAGTCACGCTATCGGTATTCAACGAAATAAGTGCAGTTGGTGCTGATCAAGCGTTATAGACTCACTAGTTTGTGTAAGCATGCACGTGTATTTCCTTTGGAAAAGATGTGATATGCGCGTATGACTATATGAAGGTTGAACTGAACCAGACCAGGGGCTATCCATAACAACTCTTGCCTTTTGCGAATCATTTCATTAACCAAGGAAATTCATCCCAGTTGAAATTAGAACTAAGTAATTCCTTGTGCAATTATGTGATAGATGCCTCCTCAACGCGAACTCATACCAGAACCAACTGCCATGGAGATGATATATCAATTTAATAGGCTTAAGCCTCCTAAGTTTGAAGGTGGAACTGACCCTATGGTATATGAGGAGTGGCTTTGGAGAATGGAAAACTTATTTGAGATTATGGAGTGCCCTGAGAGGTTCAAGGTGCACCTAGCCGCTTACCAATTTGAAAAAGGAGCTGAATTCTGGTGGGGAACAGTGAAAACTAGGGTAGGTGAACCGGTGTTAACCTGGCATCAACTGAAAGCCTTAATGGATGCTCAATATTACCCTCAAGACGTAAGAAGGTTTAAAAAACGGGAGTTTTTATGCTTGAAAGAAGGAGAAATGAGCGTGATGGAATATGCGGCGAAGTTCAATGAGCTAAGCCGATTTGCTCCAAATCAATGAGCCGTTATGGCCGATACGCTTTAAGTGGCTAAGATAATATGCTGCAGACAATATGATATGATGTAAATAATGTTAACCTAAGGGATAGGTCCGGATAAACCCTAGAGGCCCTGACGAGGGCCAATGTAATGGTCCGATATGTTATATGTAGCCATCCCGGGAGTAAGAGCTTAAGCGTGAGCGTTAGGTCTCACTATGGGGTCGAGAATAGTTCTCACCCAATCAGCGCCCTGTAATGATCTTATGCTAGAAGTACTTTCGTACTAAGTTAAGAAAAGCAATTGGCCCTTTGCCATTTTTAAACGATTAAAAAGGAAAGGAAGTTCTTTTTATGGGCCCAAAAGGTTATAAAAAATGATGTATGAAAAGCTTATAAGGGTCGTTACACGACCAAACGAAATGAAACTTCCTTTGAAGACTAAGAAAACGTTTTCAACGAAAGAAAAAAAGCTTTCAATGAATGAGTTATGAAATGATCCTCAAGCATGTTTGATTGTGGATTCTTAGCCTATGTATTAAAGGAAAGCTTTCAATGGATGCATTATGAATGATTCTTAAGTATGGTTGAACGTGGATTCTAATCTTATGTGGCATCATTCTTATCCATAGCAAATCTGTCTGATTTAAAGTGTATGAGATGAGAAAGAAAGTTATCGCACGTTAAAAATTCCATGAATGAAGGCGTCTCTTCCTAAAAGAATGAACGTTGATATGTGAATAGCATGCGAGGGTGTCATATAGCTTAATATGATATTTAAAGGTACTTAAATGCTTGATACGTGTTTATGCATGTGATATGTATATTATATGAATGAAATACCAAGAAAAGCATAATTATGAAAAGGGATAACCTTATATATACATCACATGATTGCGGGTTCATGTGTAGTTTAAATGGAGTGTTAGGAAGTTATGTTATGAAAAGAAAAGATCCTTGTACTTAGCCTTCGATGCTTACTCGCGTGCCTAACTGCTTGTTAGAAAAGAACTCCGTCGTTGAGGAACCTAGAAATATGATTGAGTGGTCGAAGTGAAGTTTATGTTTAGTGATCCTCCCATTAAGGTTCTATGAATATCTATTATGATAGTAAAGTATGGAAACGTGATATGTGACTAGTAAAGATAGTATTGCCTGCAACGGTTTTGGTTTTAAGGGGGTTGGGGGACACTCACTAGGCGTGTGGTTGCTCATCCCATTACTCTTTCCCCTTTTCCTCAGGTTTTCTTTTTGACAGGAAGAAGTTGAGTCAGATAAGTCCATAAGGAACCTATTGTTGCTTACAAGGCATCGTATGTGCTCATTTGAAGGGATCTTACGTGTTTAATGAAGTCATGTAATGTACTCTTAGTTTATAAAGGTCTGTAAATGATTATTCTAGTTCATGTAATGCATATGGTATAAAGGTCACCCTGTATGGCCGCCTGAGCCAACCATCAAGTTAGTTAGATGTCTTCTTGGTTTAATTTAGCTATGTTTTGGGATGTAAATCTTAATATTTCGGTTTTGTTAACCGTTGAGTTGTATCTTCCATTTCTTCTTTATTCATGAATCAATCTGGTTGGTGTACTCCGAGCGAGTGGCTCGTTGAGTTATGAACCCCGGCGTGTGGCCGTTGACCTATGTTTTAAATGTTTTGCGCTTCCGTTGATATACAGGGACTTATTGTAAGGCTTTTAACCTGGAAATGGTCAGTTTTTAGGGGGAACTCTATCCTTTCCGTCCCAGGAATTAAGTAAGAAGTTTGGAAAGCGTAACGCTTCTAACCTACGGGCTGGGGTTGTTACAGATGGTATCAGAGCATGGTCCTACGACCATAGGCCGCGACCTGAGTTTTGTATTTCATATAGTCACCTAGGAACACTTTGTGATTATGTGACATATGCCTGCTCTGTGTGCACGTGTGCCTTATAGTATGGCCATTTACGACTTATGTATAGCTCGAGAAGGTCGATTGAGTACAAGTGGCGAGTTATGCGTTAGCATAGGAGTCAAATAGCTCTCCCCACACTTTCAAGTGACGTTGTGAGTACTTCATTGGTGCAATATGTTCCTAATGTGCTAAATGACTTCATTGATTGACTTTTATGCGATCCGGGTAAACCGATCGAATTAAATGTGAGCTGTGTGCTAGGATGTGAACCCAATTCACTTCTGTGTTCTTGTGTGAGCTAAGTGATGATTTGAATGATAAATGTTTTCTTCGTGCGTTCTGATAAGATGATCAATAGTTTAAGCACGTCGATTTAAACTCGAACGAACCCTAATACACCTAGAAAGCTCAAGAGAGAATGAACCTAGCAGACTTTGGAATTGTACATCGTAGACCATCCCTCCTAAGGCTAGCGACCTACAATAAGACTCTTACGATCACCTGTAAGATAGATGTACCTCGTAAGACCTCAACGTGTGCCTATGAGGACATTGACGTCAACCATACTCACACAATTCTAGCCGCTCAACACCAATCTTTCCTAAATTGGATGAGGTTTAGAGCATGCCGTTGACCACAGATTGCAAAGGAGGATTGCATGCATACCTACGTGTCTTGGTGTTCTTTCTATGTGACAACATGTGGGTCCACATACCTTAAAGACTTGTTATGATGTCATGTGCTGTGTAAGACCATAAGAATACATATAGATAGGATCGTTGTATGGAACCATTGACGTGTTTGTGATCAAATGCCAACAAAGTGAGTTTTTGTAATTGCTTGGCTTGAGTTTGATTGAACATGTGGCTGTATTAGTTAGAACGATTTGATTTGTATAGTTAGTTTCGCACCATGACTCTTGGATCATCATTCACAGCCCATCAATACTGTTCTCTTGCGTTATAGTTGGATTAGTCGAACTCGATGTATGTAATGCACGACTAAAAGACGATAAAACTGCATTTACATGAATAACGTTCATAGACATATATATATATATATATATATATATATATATATATATATATATATATATATATATATATATATATATATATATATATATATATATATATATATATCATGTTTAAGAAAGTAGTATGGTAGAATACTCGGGATCATGTCATAATACGCAATTTTCTAGAATCCTGTGGATGATTGGCTTAGTAAATGCGTATCTTGATATTTGCTTGACTTAAGTTGGCTTGGCATGTGGCTTGATTAGCCAATGGCTTAAGTTTTGTAAATAAGGGCATGACATGACCTCTGACACGTTATCTGCATTCCACGAATTCCATGATTCCATATTATAGCTAAATAACTGCATACACACATATCTAGAGCATGTTGAGACGGCCTTAGAAGCCTGCACTCATATATTCTTGCAACAAATCAAGTATTAAAGTTATTAGATAAGCATAACCCTTCATTTGTACGGATTTATGACTCAAGAGACAATCAGTTCCAAGTAGAGACCTTAGAGAAAGTCTCCCCACCGTCAAAACTATCGACTTACATTATGCTTTAGCATTTCCATGTCAAAGTTATTCTTGTCGACGTGATACGCTAGTTTTTATTGATTCGTCATTTTTGATTTCAGTGCTACTTAATTAACCCCTTCATACGACCTTGACATGTCCTGTCTAAGTTACGATGAATGTAAGACTCATAAGTTAGCTGGAATTGATATAAGAATATTGGAATGTCAATCATATATGTTTTCATTTTGTAAATTGCTTGCTAAATGTATATTAGTCGGTTGCATGTTACCTCCAATTCGTAGACTTGAGAATGCTGAAATGCTGATGCCATGCGATATTATTGTGCTCGAGTAATGCTATGTGGCGTTACGTGACTTTCTTATTATTCCCAATGTATTGTAGAAGTTTCCATGATGATCATCATGATTCCAAAAGTGACTGAATTCATGTTTTAGAGTGAGACTACCATATATAACCTTGCGATCTCATCGTCCCGGTTGCCACACCTTTAGATGCTCACTTGTAGGTGCATATGCGTAGAGTTGTTGCCTGCCATGCAAACTGAGTTTAAATTATCAAAAATCTATGTTTCATTTTCAAAACAAACTCGATATGGTTATCCACGCCAACTCATGTGCCTCACTTCAATGCAATTTACCCTCGGCGCCTGAATAGAGTGAGTAGACGCTTGAAGAGATTGGCGAGGAGGAGACTGGATACCATAAGACAATTTTCTTTTGATTTTAAAAGAAGTAGAGTCTGCAAAATGAAACCTTTTGAAAACCTATCGCGTAGATCTTAGTTATGTACGTGCATTACCGAACTTAGATTTAGAATTTCGAGGACGAAATTCTTTTAAGGGGGGAAGAGTGTAAGACCCTGCATTTTCGTTTTCCGTTAAGCTAACTAAATTTCCTTCTTACGTTCTAAATTCGTATTTTTAGTAACTGTATGAGTTAAATTATTATCGATGTGCTTTTGAGAACTATAATTGCATTAAAGACGAGATTATTATTGCTATTATTGACTTCAAAGTCAATTCGTGCCATTTATACCATTAAATTATATCGATAGTTTAATTTAGTCGTTATTCGATTTATTTAGTCGTTCCCTGAAAACGATTAGGTTTTCAACCTTAGAATTAGTTTCGAGGCTTATTAAACCGAACTTCGACGTATTTGGGTTCGAATAATTGATGAAGGGTTATGTATCGATTTGAGTTTAGAACAAGACATTTGAGATTGGACTAGCGGTTTTAGTTGATTGAGTTATTAACCAAAACAACCAAAAAAAAAAAAGGAAGGAACGAATGAGGGGTTGAGCCCCCTTCTTCTGGAACGAAACCGCGACAGGGGGGTTCTCTGCCCCTATCCCAGGAACCTCATGAGAGACGGAAGAGAGAGAGAGAGAGAGGGGCTGAGCGAAGGGGGGGTGAAGGAGGCTGGCCGACGACGACAACGGCGACGCGACGGCCTAGCGGTGGCGACCAGGCCCTGCCGGCGAGCGGAGAACGACAAAGAGAGAGAGAACGAGACTGAGCGAGATTGAGAGAGGATATCAGCGAGGTTGGAGGTCCAAGGTGAGGGTCGACGGCGGGCGTCGTTCCGTCGACCACTACGGCAGGCCGAAACCGCCACGAGCAGCAGGAGCTTCTGGCTTGGGAAGGACGAATTCAGATCGGTGTCAGGCTAGGGTTTGGACCTCAGCATTTGGGTGTGCGTTTAGGGCTAATTGAATCGAAAATTGAGGTTTTTCAGCATCCAAATCGAGCTCAAAAGCCCTTAGAACGGGTCCTCTAGCTTGGAATCGAGGTGGGTGTTCTCGCCTCCTAAGCTATTACTAATTTCGAAAATGTTTTCAACAGGTTGATGTTGCATGTCAAGTAACGGTTTGCTAAATGCGTTAGAACTATCAAGAAGTGAGCTATACCCCCTTAGGTTCGATTCATGTAGTTAATGGATGCCTGAGGTTGTAATTCGAAGTGAATTATACGTGTTTAGTGTTAATTCGAATTCATGTAGTTAATGGATGCCTGAGATTGTAATTCGAAGTGAATTATACGTGTTTAGCTTTAATTCGAATGCATGTAGTTAATGGATGCCTGAGATTGTAATTCGAAGTGAATTATACGTGTTTAGCGTTAATTTGAATGCATGTAGTCAATTTATGCCTGAGATTGTGATTCGAAATGAATTATACATGTTTAGCGTTAATTCGAATGCATGTAGTTAATGGATGCCTGAGATTGTAAATTAATGCGAATTATGTGCGTTTAGCTTCAATTCGAATCAATAAACGTAAATCAAGCCTGAGTGGTTAAAACGAAGTAAATTTAACGTGTTTAGCATCAATTCAAGTTAATTAGTTGATGCATGAAAAAGGATTAAAAACGAAGTTAGTTTAACGTGTTTAGCATCGATTCAAGTTAATGAGTTAATGTATGAAAAAGAATTAAAATCGAAGTCCTTTTAATGTGTTTAGCTTCCATTCGAATTGATTAACCGATGCGTGCAAATGAGCTAATTTCGAGGTTAATGAGATGTGTTTAGCTTCGAATCAAGTGGATTAGCTAATGTATGTTAAAGGAATTAATCTCGAAGTTATATAAACGCGTTTAGCTTCGATTCGAGTTAAACTAGCTAAAGCATGTAAACAAATTAAATTCGAAGCTATTGAAATATGTTTAGCTTTCATTCGAACCCTTTTTAGTACATTCATGCTTAGGAAAGTTACTCGAAATGCAACGTGTATGTTTAGAATCGAATTATGTTTGATTTACTGAATAAAGTATTGTCGAATTATGAATAAATATGGCTATATGCACGCTTGTTGTAACGCTTCGCTGAATGATGCTGGTTGCTCAGGTAAGGGCCTAATCTTCCCTCCCTTTTTACATAAGCTAATATGATAATATGTCGTGATTAATAAATCGATGAATCGAGTTGGTAGTTGGATGGTTTGAGGAAAGAATTATGAGCGTTCGAGGTCTTGTGGTACGGTGCAAGTGAGGAGGGAGACTTGGTTGTGAATTGACCGCAATCGTGTGAATTGCGAGGCCATGTGTGGCTCATTGTGTTGAAATGATTACGAAGTGTTTAAATGTGATATGTGTATGCCCATTTCCTTGTATGTTTAAAATGTAACATGTGTGTGGAAGGGTGATGTTTTAGCAAATGACTCTTCATGTGTTTTAAATGAATAATAGCCCTGTCTAGTAACGAGCTATGGCCTATTTTAGCTATTGAAATAGTGTTTGGGAGGATTCCCTAAAACGTTTTTAACAAAAGGGAGATGGGAATTATACGTTGAATGATTTTATTGTTTGAAAGGGAAAATTACTAGCCGTTATGGCCGGTACACTTTAAGTGGCTAAGATAATGTGCTGCGGACAATATGATATGATGTAAATAATGTTAACCTAGGGGATAAGTCCGGTTAAACCCTAGATGCCCTGACGAGGGCTAATGTAATCGTCCGATATGTTATATGTAGCCATCCCGGGAGTAAGAGCTTAAGCGTGAGTGTTATGTCTCACTATGGGGTCGAGAATAGTTCTCACCCAATCAGCACCCTGTAATGATCTTACGCCAGAAGTACTTCCGTACTAAGTTAAGAAAAGCAATTGGCCCTTTGCCATTTTCAAACGATTAAAAAGGAAAGGAAGTTCTTTTTATGGGCCCAAAAGGCTATATAGAATGATGTATGAAAAGCTTATAAGGGTCGTTACACGACCAAACGAAATGAAACTTCCTTTGAAGACTAAGAAAAAGTTTTCAACGAAAGAAAGAAAGCTTTCAATGAATGAGTTATGAAATGATCCTCAAGCATGTTTGAATGTGGATTCTTAGCCCATGTATTAAAGGAAAGCTTTCAATGGATGCATTATGAATGATTCTTAAGTATGGTTGAACGTGGATTCCAATCTTATATGGCATCATTCTTATCCATAGCAAATCTGTCTGATTTAAAGTGTACGAGATGAGAAAGAAAGTTATAGCACGTTAAAAATTCCATGAATGAAGGCGTCTCTTCCTAAAAGAATAAACGTTGATATGTGAATAGCATGCGAGGGTGTTATATAGCTTAATATGATGTTTAAAGGTACGTGCATTCTAGGGAAGACCGAACTTAGATTTAGAATTTCGAGGACGAAATTCTTTTAAGGGGGGAAGAATGTAAGACCCGCATTCTTTGTTTTCCATTAAGCTAACTGTATTACCTTTTTACGTTATAAATTCGTATTTTTAGTAACTATATGAGTTAAATTATTGTCGATGTGCTTTTGGGAGCGATAATTTTACCAAAAAAGAGGTTTATTATTGCTATTATTGATTTTAAAGTTAATTCGTGCTATTTATATCTTTAAATTATATCGATAGTTTAATTTAGTCGTTATTCGATTTATTTAGCCGTTTCCTGAAAACGATTAGGTTTTCAACCTTAGAATTAGTTTCGAGGCTTATTAAATCGAACTTCGACGTATTTGGGTTCGAATAATTGATGAAGGGTTATGTATCGATTTGAGTTTAGAATAAGACATTTGAGATTGGACTAGCGGTTTTAGTTGATTGAGTTATTAACCAAAACAACCCAAAAAAAAAAGGAAGGAACAAATGAGGGGCTGAGCCCCCTTCTTCTGGAACGAAACCGCGACAGGGGGGTTCTCTGCCCCTGCCCCACGAACCTCACGGGAGAGGGGAGAGAGAGAGAGAGAGAGGCTGAGCGATGGGGGGGTGAAGGAGGCAGACTGACGACGACAACGGCGACGGCGACGGCCTAGCAGTGGCGACCAGGTCCTGCCGGCGAGCGGAGAACGACAAAGAGAGAGAGAGCGAGACTGAGCGAGATTGAGAGAGGATATCAGCGAGGTTGGAGGTCGAAGGTGACGGTCGACGGTGGGCGTCGTTCCGGCGACCACCGCGGCAGGCCGAAACCGCCACGAGCAGCAGCAGATTCTGGCTTGGGAAGGACGGATTCAGATCGGTATGAGACTAGGGTTTCGGCCTCAGCGTTTGGGTGTGCATTTGGGGCTAATTGAATCGCGAATTGAGGTTTTTCAGCATCCAAATCGAGCTCAAAAGCCCTTAGAATGGGTCCTCTAGCTTGGAATCGAGGTGGGTGTTCTCGCCTCCCATGCTATTACTAATTTCGAAAATGTTTTCAACAGATTGATGTTGCATGTCAAGTTAGGGTTTGCTAAATGCGTTAAAAATGTCAAGAAGTGAGCTATACCTGCTTAGGTTCGATTCATGTAGTTAATGGATGCCTGAGATTGTAATTCGAAGTGAATTATACGTGTTTAGTGTTAATTCGAATGCATGTAGTTAATGGATGCCTGAGATTGTAATTCGAAGTGAATTATACGTGTTTAGTGTTAATTCGAATGCATGTAGTTAATGGATGCCTGAGATTGTAATTCGCAGTGAATTATACGTGCTTAGCGTTAATTCGAATGCATGTAGTTAATGGATGCCTGAGATTGTAATTCGAAGTGAATTACACGTGTTTAGCGTTAATTCGAATGCACGCAGTTAATGGATGCCTGAGATTGTAATTCGAAGTGAATTATACGTGTTTTGCGTTAATTCGAATGCATGTAGTCAATTTATGCCAATTTATGCCTGAGATTGTGATTCGAAATGAATTATACATGTTTAGCGTTAATTCGAATGCATGTAGTTAATGGATGCCTGAGATTGTAAATTAACGCGAATTATGTGCGTTTAGCTTCAATTCGAATCAAGAAACGTAAATCATGCCTGAGTTGTTAATTCGAAGTAAATTAAATGTGTTTAGCGTCGATTTGAAACAATGAATGTAATTTATGCTTGAGATGTTAAGTCGAAGTTAATTTAACGTGTTTAGCATCAATTCAAGTTAATGAGTTAATGTATGAAAAAGAATCAAAATCGAAGTCCTTTTAACGTGTTCAGCTTCCATTCGAATTGATTAACCGATGCGTGCAAAAGAGCTAATTTCGAGGTTGATGAGATGTGTTTAGCTTCGAATCAAGTGGATTAGCTAATGTATGTTAAAGGAATTAATCTCGAAGTTACATAAATGTGTTTAGCTTCGATTCGAGTTAAACTAGCTAATGCATGTAAACAAATTAAATTCGAAGCTATTGAAATATGTTTAGCTTTCATTCGAACCCTTTTTAGTACATTCATGCTTAGGAAAGTTACTTCGAAATGCAACGTATATGTTTAGAATCGAATTATGTTTGATTTACTGAATAAAGTATTGTCGATTTATGAGTAAATGTGGCTATATGCACGCTTGTTGTAACGCTTCGCTGAATGATGCTGGTTGCTCAGGTAAGGGCCGAAACTTCCCTCCCTTTTACATAAGCTAATATGATAATATGTTGTGATTAATAAATCGATGAATCGAGTTGGTAGTTGGATGGTTTGAGGAAAGAATTATGAGCGTTCGAGGTCTTGTGGCACGGTGCCAGTGAGGAGGGACACTTGGTTGTGAATTGACCGCAATCGTGTGGATTGCGAGGCCATGTGTCGCTCATTGTGTTGAATGATTATGAAGTGTTTAAATGTGATATGTGTATACCCTTTTCCTTGTATGTTTAAAATGTAACATGTGTGTGGAAGGGTGATGTTTTAGCAAATGACTCTTTATGTGTTTTAAATGAATAATAGCCATGTCTAGTAACGAGCTGTGGCCTATTTTAGCTATTCAAATAGTGTTTGGGAGGAATCCCTAAAACGTTTTTAACAAAAGGGAGATGGGAATTATCCGTTGAATGATTTTATTGTTTGAAACGGAAAATTACTAGCCGTTATGGCCGATACGCTTTAAGTGGCTAAGATAATGTGCTGCGGACAATATGATATGATGTAATGTTAACCTAGGGGATAAGTCCGGATAAAACCTAGAGGCCCTGACGAGGGCTAATGTAATGGTCCGATATGTTATATGTAGCCATCCCGGGAGTAAGAGCTTAAGCGTGAGCGTTAGGGCTCACTATGGGGTCGAGAATAGTTCTCACCCAATCAGCACCCTGTAATGATCTTATGCCAGAAGTACTTTCATACTAAGTTAAGAAAAGCAATTGGCCCTTTGCCATTTTTAAACGATTAAAAAGGAAAAGAAGTTCTTTTTATGGGCTCAAAAGGCTATATGGAATGATGTATGAAAAGCTTATAAGGGTCGTTGCACGACCAAATGAAATGAAACTTCCTTTGATGACTAAGAAAAACGTTTTCAACGAAAGATAGAAAGCTTTCAATGAATGAGTTATGAAATGATCCTCAAGCATGTTTGAATGTGGATTCTTAGCCTATGTATTAAAGAAAAGCGCTCAATGGATGCATTATGAATGATTCTTAAGTATAGTTGAACGTGGATTCTAATCTTATGTGGCATCATTCTTATCCATAGCAAATCTATCTGATTTAAAGTGTATGAGATGAGAAAGAAAGTTATAGCACGTTAAAAATTCCATGAATGAAAGCGTCTCTTCCTAAAAGAATGAACGTTGATATGTGAATAGCATGCGAGGGTGTCATATAGCTTAATATGATGTTTAAAGGTACTTAAATGCTTAATACGTGTTTATGCGTGTGATATGTATATTATATGAATGAAATACCAAGAAAAGCGTAATTATGAAAAGGGATAACCTTATATACACATCATATGATTGAGTGTTCATGCGCAGTTTAAATGGAGTGTTAGGAAGTTATGTTATGAAAAGAAAAGATCCTTATACTTAGCCTTCGATGCTTACTCGCGTGCCTAACTGCTTGCTAGAAAAGAACTCCGTCGTTGAGGAACCTAGAAATATGATTGAGTGGTCGAAGTGAAGTTTATGTTTAGTGATCCTCCCATAAAGGGTCTATGAATATCTATTATGATAGTAAAGTATGGAAACGTGATATGTGACTAGTAAAGATAGTATTGCCTGCAACAGTTTTGGTCTTTTAAGGGGGTTGGGGGACACTCACTGAGCGTGTGGTTGCTCATCCCATTACTCTTTCCCATTTTCCCCAGGTTTTCTTTCTGACAGGAAGAAGTTGAGTCAGATAAGTCCAGAAGGAACCTATTGTTGCTTACAAGGCATCGTATGTGCTCATTGGAAGGGATCTTACGTGTTTAATGAAGTCATGTAATGTACTCTTAGTTTATAAAGGTCTGTAAACAATTATTCTAGTTCATGTAATGCATATGGTATAAAAGGTCGCTCTGTATGGCCGCCTGAGCCAACCATCAAGTTAGTTAGATGTCTTCTTGATTTAATTTAGCTATGTTTTGGGATGTAAATCTTAATTCTCCGGTTTTGTTAACCGTTGAGTTGTATCTTCCATTTCTTCTTTATTCATGAATCAATCTGGTTGGTGTACTCCGAGCGAGTGGCTCGTTGAGTTATGAACTCCGGCGTGTGGCCGTTGACCTATGTTTTAAATGTTTTGCGCTTCCGTTGATTTACAGGAACTTATTGTAAGGCTTTTAGCCTGAAAATGGTCAGTTTTTAGCGGGAACTCTATCCATTTCGTCCCAGGAATTAAGTAAGACGTTAGGAAAGCGTAACGCTTTCGGCTTAGGGGCTGGGGTTGTTACATATATATATGCATGTATGTGTACATATATATATATATATATATATATATATATATATATAGTATATATATGTATATATATATGTATGTATGTATGTATGTATGTATGTATGTATGTATGTATGTATGTAAGGCCCGCGTACCTTTTTTTCTGTCAAGTTGTTCTAACGCCTTCTTACGTTATAAAAATTTATTTTATTTAACGATACGAGTTAAATTAATTATTGACGTGCCTATGTGAGCGTTGATTTTATTCACAAGAATATTTTGTCGCCAGTAATAATATTATTGCTATTAGTTTTGAAAATCGTTCAATGATTTTTAATAAGCGCTATTAATGGTTATTAGCGAGTACTAATTCTAGTAGGAACCCGATTGAGATAAGGTTGTCAACGTTAGAGTTCGTTTCGTTTGTTATTAAATCGAACCATGTCATGTTTGGGAACAAATAGTTGATGAAAGACTACATTATAGATTTGGGTTTAGAGCTCGGGACATGAACTGGGCTGGTAGTAACAACCACTGAGCAGTTTGGGTCAAAAAGGAAGGAGGGAGGGGTATATTAGTCATTTCGCCGATTTCCTTTTTCTCATTTCTCCTCCTGCCCATGACCCCTTGCCCGACATCCATCTCTCTCCTCTGTGTTCATCTTCTTCCTCCTGTCGTCCTCACCATAAGCGCAGCATCAAGCTCCCAAAACCCAAAGAACTTTCGCAACCCATAGTTGCAAAACTCTTCCACTCGACCACCCCTTCAAGCTAGTGACAATTTGTGCAAAATTTGGACTGAGGACAGAGCAAACCACCACTTTTTCGGTGGGTTGGGGCGTCGAATTGGCAATGGAAATGTGCCCCAGGTATGGCCGTGAACTTCACCTCTTAATTGCTTCAATTTCCTATAAATTAGGGTAGAAATTTGTTGCTTTCAAACCCCCAATTCAACCTTCAGTAAGTGAGTTTGGGTCTGTTTTAGGGTTCGAATTTTTGGGAATTTGGGCATGATTGGTCCTGTTCAAGCGTAGGTAAGCAAGAGGTGAAGGATTGGAGTTGTTCAACCCCTAAAGTCAAGCCACAGCCATGAATCGAACCTCTAGCTTGGGTTCAAGGTGAGGGTTCCTTTCCTCCTAAATTACTATTAATTTCCAACGATTTAGCTAAGTTTAGTTGATGCATGATGATTCTAAGTTTAGAAATCAATTTGGGGAAGTTAGAATCCATATTGATAAACTAAAAGTATGGTATTGATTTTGGTGAATCGCTTGTTGTGTAAGTGCATGTTTGAACAAACCGTTTAAATTGAGAATTGGAAAGTAAATAGAATGTTGATAATGGGCTGTCGTAGTATTAGTTGTCGCTTTTGAAGGACTATTTAATGCTTAGGGGTGCTAGTCGAACAGTTGAAGTAATTATGGTGTAAACTGAATAATGTCTAAATGTTATGGCTAAGTTAGTTTGAGCACGTTAATGGTTTATTCTGGGTAATTACAAAGGAAATACTATACCTACATATATTGGTCTGCGAACAAGAAGATAAATATCGCTTGAAGTCTCTATTTGCACCAGTTTAGCATGTTAAATCTTAAGTTGGCTATTAAGTATGAATATTATACCTATGTACGATCATTTTATGTATTGTTGGGTTGTACATGTCAATATTGAATTGAGCTTGCGTTGAATTCTAAGAGTACACGACCACAAGAGGGGGGTGAATTGTGGTGTCCGATTTTCGCCTATTTACTAACAAATAGCCTTAGACCCTGATTGCAGAGACTGCTTCTGAATGACGAACAGTCTTGGGCCTTGTTTGCAGTGGCTGTTCCCAATTGGTTCAGAAGCGAAAATCAAGTAGATAAATGCGGAAATAAAGCACACACGATTTTTACGTGGAAAACACCTCTAGCCCAACTGAGGTGTAAAAAACCACGACCTACCTCGTGTAGGATTTAACCACTTCACTAACGGGCTGAACACGTTATAAAAGTAACACTCCTTGTTACAACTTGTAACCCACGTAACCTTCTTCTCTAAGACAGGTTACACCACGTCCAAATCTCTCTAGATTGGACACGTCCAAAGTCCACACGACTAAAGACACACTCACTTACTTTTGATATGAGATCAAGGATACAAAACACCTTACTGGGGTGCTTCTGACTTAAGCAGATGTAAGGTATAATAAAGTCCTAGTATGCCAATAGTTTTGAAAGCTCAATTTTTGCACAATCTTATCACGGTTTTTTCTTTTGAAATGAAGCTTTAGAAAGCTCTCAATACTCAGTGAAAAACCGATTTTTCCCTTGTGTATCTCCACCGAAAGGAGTGAAAAGATTTTCTTATTTAAGCAAGCAAACCCAACGGCTAACTCCTTCAAAAAGGATAGAAAAATCTTCTGATTTCAGGAGATTTCTTCAGATTTCCAACGGCTAGGAACAAAGAAGATAAGATTCTCCTAAAATATAGGGATTTGATACTCACGGGATAAAAACTGATTAGCCACTTAATATAGCCGTGTAGTTTAGCCCAAAAAGGATAAAAATCTTGATTTCAAAATTTGAATCAATCATGGCCTAAAAATAAGGAATAAAGATTTTTCGGATTTTGAAAAAATCTCTAGCAAAAATGGTTTTGCAATCTGCTATATATATATAATAAATAATAATCTTTTTAGGACTTAACTAATCGGCCTAGGATTTCATAAAAGGATTCTTAGAGCAGCCAGCCAACCAAAAGAAATTTTCAGGTAAAACGGATGTGGCCGCTGCAGTTTCAGGAACACCCTAGGCACCCTATTTCAAGAGGTGTTAGATTGAGACTTTCAAGATTGGCATATTAACAAGAATCTAAAAGATAAAACCTAAATCAAATCGAGAGTTCTTGTTGTAAGAATTAGTCATCTTGTCGAGGATGGATGTGCAACTCCAAACACCTTGGTCACCTTGATTACTCGGGTGATCTTGTATCGCTGAATGTAGGAACTTAGTCTTTAAGATTTAGTCAGCTGTTGTCGAGATTTGTTGTGTGCTGATCTTTGTGTCACTGAAGCTTGGAACCTGTTCTTAAAATTTGTTCTCAACATTTAGTAGACAAAATAGGTAAGTAGGATCAATACAAACAACTGTGTAGGACCTGTTTGGAGAGCTTGTTTGGAACAACATTACTCAAGCACGTATGCTACACTTGGATTTGTTATCATCAAAATTTTATACAGTTAGTTCAACAATTTTCCCCTTTTTGATGATGACAAACCAAGTGACCATATTGACAAGAAAAAGATTTTATTTTCGTAAGTGCCTTGGGTGCTGATATATATCCACACAGGTGCTAGGTCAGTCAAAAAACATATGTAAGTATAAAGACTAATGGCTCAACCGTTCAACTCAACATAGGTCAATGGTCCACTTATCTTCCCCCTTTTGGCATCCTTAAAAAGGTACAAACAACAGTCAAAACATGGTGTTTGCAAGTGAATCACATAAGACGTAGCAAGAGATAAGCAAGATATAACAGAACCAGATATGTCATTGAAAGTCCGAAAGGTGCAATACAAAAAAAAGGAAACACAGAAAGAGACGGGGAAGAGAACTCTAGGAAACATCCGATGAGAACAGGTTACAAGGGTTGATTATGGCTGCGGAGGAGGGAGTTTGGTAGCGAGGGAGGAGAGAAGGGCAAGGAGATCTTCATGACGCTTGGCAGATAGTGCCTTCGCTTCTTCCAGGGCAGCCTTGACGGCTGTGAGCTCATCCTTGAGGCAGGAGTTATCCTCTAAAACAGCCCCAACTTTGACTGATGACCTCCCAGAAACAGGAGGTCTGGGTGTTCGGCTCCCCTGTTTGGAGACCGAGCCCTCAACCAGAGTATATCCACACCCTATGAGGGTGTCACTCCCTATCTCATCAATCACTTGAGTAGCCACCCTCCTTTTTAGCTCTATCCCAAAGTGCTCAAATACCCTCGTCCGTAGAAAACCATACCCAAGATCGTGTGCTCGGGTGGTCTTTGCAATACGCCCAATATGGCGGATCATAAGAACAGGAAGGTTGATGGGTTCCTCCCTATCCAAAAGATCCACCAGGCACTGATCAAGAGCATCAGCCTGGGTTCTACCTTGACCTCTTGGGATGATGTTCTTTATGACAAACATAAAGAGCAGTTGGTGCAGAGAGGACATCTCACCCTTCTTCACGGATGTGGGTGTTTGCAGGCCCTGGTTTTGACTCAACCGCTGTGAAAGCTCCAGCAGCCTGGCTGTCCCTAGGACAGACTTATCCTCCCTCACATACACATCAAAGCCAAGGGAGGGAACACCCAAAATCGTACCCAGAGTTTGTGCATCAAATTGCACCTGTGTATCACCAATTTTACTTGTCACCACCCCTTCGGTGACAGCACAATTAGCATAGAACTCAGCCAATTCTAGTACAGAACACCCCAGCTGGGTGTTCGTGAAGAGGTCCAGCCAGTTCTGGGCACGCAGCTTCTGTAGGAACATCTCCAACCCCTGTTCCTCGAAAATTTGAACTCTCACTATCTTCCCCCTAACTACATTGCGCTTAAGCAGATGCGCAATCTTGGTAGAAACAGGAGAGGCAGTAGACTTTTTGGCTCTTTTGGGGGGAGGAACAGATGAAGCAGTCTCGGGTTTAGCTGATTTTGAGATTGGAGCAGTAGAGGTCTTTCTTTTGCGAGGGTACAACGGGTAGATCATTACTAGCCGCCCACGCATGCCTCGGGAAGGAGGAAAATTTAAAGGCTAGATACAACTTGTTTCACATACTAACAATCAAGGAGCGTACCTGTTCTTGCTGCTTGATCTTGGAGGAAATTCAACGGTAACAAGATAATAAAGGCAATCATATTAAATTTAAACGGATGCTAGCAGCTGCAAAGAATGCACATATACTAAAATAGCACAGAATTGATTGCAAACAATTTTTATGGAACACATTGTACCTTCAACCTATGGAAGTTACAAACAGGGGGAGAGAATAGGGTACTTAGGTTGTTTCAATCAAACCTAGTTCAAGTCTATTTCTCTCAAATTGATCTCTACCTAGTGCCTTAGTGAATATATCAACAATTTGATTTTCTGTGGTACAAAAATTCATTAAAATCAAACCCTTTTCAACATTATCTCTCAAGAAATGATGTCGAATGTCAATAGGTTTTGTTCTTTTATGTCGACACGGATTTTTGGCAATGTTAATTGCACTAGTGTTATCACAAAAGATAGGAATGCATCCAGTGTCAACACAAAAGTCCTTGAGTTGTTGTCTTATCCACAGCAATTGAGCACAACATGAAGCAGCTGCAACATATTCAGTTTCTGCTGTGGACATGGCAACTGAATGTTGTTTCGTAGTTGCCCAAGATACCAAACAAGGTCCAAGAAAATGAGCCATACCTGAGGTGCTTTTCCTGTTAACCAAGAATCCTGCATAGTCAGCATCAGCATATCCAACAAGATCAAAATTGCAACCTCTAGGATACCATAGAGCTAAATCAGGTGTATGCTTTAAATATCTTAGTATCCGTTTAACAGCCTTAAGATGAGTCTCTTTAGGGCAAAACTGAAAACGGGCACATAAATTAACTCTGAAAACAATGTCAGGTCTACTAACGGTGAGGTATAAGAGTGACCCTATCATGCTCCTATAGAGTTTCTCCTCAACTGAGGGACTCCCATCATCCATTACGAACCTGGTAGAAGGAGAAATGGGAGTATCAATGGGCTTGGCCGACTCCATCCCAAAACGCTTAAGTAATTCCCTAATATACTTTTGTTAATGGATCATGGTGCCGTTTGAAGTTTGCTTGATCTGTAAGCCTAGAAGATGTTAAGCTCACCCATCATGCTCATTCAAACTCACTCCTCGTCATTTTTAAAAATTCATTGCATAAATCATGATGAGTTGCCCCAAATATGATGTCATCAATATATACTTGGACAATCAATAGATGTTCCCCCTTAGATTTTAGAAACAAGGTATTATCTATCTTACCTCTTCTAAAATCATTTTCGAGTAAAAAGCTTGACAATCGTTCATACCAAGCTCTAGGAGCTTGTTTTAGACCATAAAGAGCTTTGTCAAGTTGAAAAACATGGTTTGGAAATTCACTGCTTTCGAAACTAGGGGGTTATTTGACATACACCTCTTCTTTAAGGTATCCGTTTAGGAATGCACTTTTGACATCCATTTGATATAGCTTGATCTCCATATGAGCTGCAAAGGCTATTAGGATACGAATGGCCTCAATCTTAGCAACAAGTGCGAAGGTTTCTTCATAATCGATCCCTTCTTCCTGATTGTAGCCTTGAACCACCAGCCGTGCCTTGTTCCTAGTGACTGTTCCGGACTCGTCCAGCTTGTTCCGAAACACCCACTTGGCTCCAATGATTCTTCTATCTGCAGGCTGGGGTACAAGGTGCCATACCTTGTTCCTTTCAAAATGGTGAAGCTCTTCTTGCATTGCTGTGACCCAATCTGCATCTGCAAGAGCTTCATTGACATTATTTGGCTCAATGTTAGAGAGAAATGCATAGAAAGCACAAAAATTCTTAAGCTTAGATCTCATTTGCACCCTAGTATTTATATCAGATAAGATTTGATCAAGGGGGTGTGAACGATGATGCTTCCAAGGTCGTGGAGTTAGGGGATCCACAGACACACTTTCTAGTCTGGCTTGGATACTTGAAGAATCAGGTTCAGAAACAGCTCCTGAGCCTGTTCCTGCACCTATTTGCAGGCCTGTTCCTGAGGAACTGGACTAGTGTTGTCCCGAACAGGGTTCAACGTTGCTTCCCCCTGTTTGGTCCTCACCTTGCCTGCCGTTCTGAGGAACAGCTTCAGGACCCGTTTTCTCCACGGGGTTCTTACCTTGTTCATCTTGGTGCAACACTTCTTTTCGAACAAGACCTAATTCAAATCCTTCCTCCTGTGCATCATTCTTGCTCAACGAGTTAGATTCATCAAAAAGCATATGCACACTTTCCTCAACACACAAGGTTCTTTTGTTAAACACTTTGTATGCCTTACTATGTGAGGAATAACCGAGAAATATTGCCTCATCACTCCTAGGATCAAACTTTCCTAAGGCATCCTTCCCATTATTATGCACAAAACACCTACAACCAAATGTTCTCAGGTGCGTAATGTTGGGTTTTCTACCTTTGAATAGTTCATAAGGAGTTTTGTTCAAAATAGGCCTGATCATGCATCTATTTATAATGTAGCATGATGTGTTCAAAGCTTCTGCCCAGAAATTCCTAGGAAGACCACTAGCAATAAGCATTGTTCTAGTCATGTCTTCTAGGGTGCGATTTTTGCACTCAACCACCCCATTTTGTTGGGGTGTTCTTGGAGCTGAGAAGTTATGATCAACACCATGTTCATACAATAGTTAATAAAACTTGCGTTTTCAAATTCAGTACCATGATCAGATCTCAAGCTAATTAAAGAGTGTCCTACTCTCCTTTCAACCCTTTTGAGAAAGGCAATAAAATTCTCAAAAGTTTCATCCTTGGATGCCAAGAACAGGGTCCAAGTAAATCGAGAGAAATCATCCACTACAACCAGCACATACCTCTTCCCACCTCTACTTGCTATCCTCATAGGACCACATGGATCAATGTGTAACATTTCGAGAGGTCGGGTAGTGCTAACACAATTTTTTGATTTAAAAGACGATCTAACTTGTTTGCCTTTTGCACAAGCTTCACAAACCTTGTCATCATTGAATTTGATGGAAGGTAGTCCAACAACTAGGTCTTTGGAAACAAGTTTGTTCAAAAGAGTGAGACTTGCATGACCTAGTCTCTTGTCCCAGAGCATTATATCATCATTTAAAGCGCTCAAACAAGTCAGATTGTTTTGGGGAAGTGTGAAAATACATACTTTGTAAACATTTTTGTGACGCTTCCCCCTTAACACGACATCTCCTGTGTTTGAGTTTACAACCAAGCAACGTGTTGGTGAGAACACTACTAGGCTGTTCTTGTCACACAGTGGGGACACACTAAGCAGATTGTGCTTCAAACCATCAACTAAGTATACATTCTCAATCGAGTGGGAGTGGGACTCACCAATCTTACCTATACCGACAATTGTACCAGACTTGCCGTTTCCAAACGCCACACTCCCACCATCCGAAGCTGTAAGTGAGAGAAAGTTGGATTTTTCACCGGTCATATGCCTCGAACACCCACTATCAACATACCACAGCTGCTTGTTTTCAAGGTTGTTCCCTAGGCTATTTGCTGGGTTGTTTGCTGGGTTGTTCTCTTTCACTTCAGCCTGCAAAAACAAATCAAGGGTTAGTTTTGGGAACCCAGATCCACTTGGGTCCCATTCTTTTAGACAGATAAATCTCATCTTTCCTAATCCAGATTTGTTTTACATAACCTTCATTTCTTTCAACGGCATACCTTCTTGAAGGAAAAGTGTATCGGTAATGACCGATTTTACCACAATGAAAGCAAACAATATTTTCAGGTAATCCAACATACTTTTTATTGACTGGGTAAGAGGTCCTTTTAGGAGCAAAACCTAGTCCCTTTTTATTTTGACTGTGGTGAGTGTTTAGCCATTCAAGCGCTTTTGAGGACTTGTTCCATAGCCTGTTTGTGGCAAGATCAGATTCCAATTTTTTAATTTTCGCCAACAGGTTCTTGTTTTCAGCAAGTAAGGACTCAACCTTTTCTTTCAACTCTAGGGATTCCTTTTCTGCTTTGGCTAAAGTAATAGAGTGAGTCTCTTCTTTCAAGATCAAGGATTCCTTAAAGTTTTGGTGTAAAAAGGATATTTTCTTTTCAACCTCGAGTTTTCCACTCTTGAGGATCTCATTTTCTACTTCTAGGTCTCGGACATCTCTTTTCAATTCTGCATAAGTATCCATCAATGAATATAACAATTCTTCAAGAGTTGCCTTATTGAGACCACGTACCTTGTTCTTGAGATCAGTAAGGCTGTTTGTTGACTCATCATCTGAATCCGTGTCACTTTGTGTCATGAGAGCTACAGCATCTTCATCAGTTTCAGACTCCTCTTCATCTTCAGAGGAGTCACCCCAGGCAGCCAGCATTGCTTTCGAGAATCGTTTCCCAGAACTGTTTGCAGCTTGTTTTCTACCTTGTTTCCTGGGGTGTTCGTGCTCTTACTCTTCTCGAAGTAAGGGACAGTTTCACTATGTGGTCTATTTTGTCACATTTGAAACACCCAGTAAACTGTTCTCGGGGGGTGTTTCTGGTTTTGTTGAAATCCTTCCTTTTGTTGTTTTCTTTGACTTTCTTGAAGAATTTCTTGAACTTTCGAGTCATCATAGCCATCTCTTCTTCCTTAAGATCAGAATCATCATCTTCTTGTGCTTTTAAGGCAAGTCCTCGATCTTTCTTCATCTCCTCTTTCTGTTGAGAATTTTTTTTCAGTTCGTATGTTTGGAGATTACCAATCAACTCGTCTAGGGTGATCTTGTTCATGTCTTTGGCTTCTTGGATGGCTATTACCTTGGCTTCCCATGATCGAGGCAAAATCCTTAGAATTTTCCTTACCAACTCTTCAGTGGTGAAGGATTTTCCCAGGGATTTTAACTCGTTTGTTATGTGAGTGAAGCGAGTATACATATCCATCACACTCTCACGATCACCCATATCAAACAACTCATGAGTAACTCAATGCGTGATTGTTTGACTTGACTTGTTCCTTCACGAGCTACTTGTAAAGCATTCTATATTTCTTGAGCTGACTCACATTCTAAAATGCGAGTATATTCATCGGGTCCTAGGCCAAAGTATAATAGTTTCTTGGCCTTGGCATTCTTTTCCATCTTCTTGTAATCCTCAGCATCAAACTCTATGGGTTCCTTGGGAACCTTCTTTCTATCTTCAAGCACTTTCGTGGGAACAAGGGGTCCGTTCTTGATGAGCATCCATAACTCGTAATCCTCTGCTTGTATGTAGTCCTCCATCCTGTTTTTCCACCAACTATAGTGTTGGCTATTGAAGTAAGGAGGTCGAGTGATGGATTGGCCCTCAAGTATCCCTTGTGGTGCACTCATCTTCACGGATCTCTCAAGGTGTTAGCCTTTTGAAAGAGAACCTTCTCTGATACCACTTGTTGAATTCCAAGAGTACACAACCACAAGAGGGGGGTGAATTGTGGTGTCCGATTTTCGCCAGTAACTGACAAACAGCCTTAGACCCTGATTGCAGAGACTGTTTCTGAATGACGAACAGTCTTGGGCCTTGTTTGCAGTGGCTGTTCCCAATTGGTTCAGAAGCGAAAATCAAGTAGATAAAAGCGGAAATAAAGCACACATGATTTTTACGTGGAAAACACCTCTAGCCCAACTGAGGTGTGAAAAACCACGACCTACCTCGTGTAGGATTTAACCACTTCACTAACGGGCTGAACACGTTACAAAAGAAACACTCCTTGTTACAACTTGTAACCCACGTAACCTTCTTCTCTAAGACAGGTTACACCACGTTCAAATCTCTCTAGATTGGACACGTCCAAAGTCCACACGACTAAGGACACACTCACTCACTTTTGATATGAGATCAAGGATACAAAGCACCTTACTGGGGTGCTTCTGACTTAAGCAGATGTAAGGTACAATGAAGTCCTAGTATGCCAATAGTTTTGAAAGCTCAATTTTTGCACAATCTTGTCACGGTTTTTTCTTTTGAAATGAAGCTTTAGAAAGCTCCCAATGCTCTGTGAAAAACCGATTTTTCCCTTGTGTATCTCTACCGAAAGGAGTGAAAAGATTTTCTTATTTAAGCAAGCAAACCCAACGGCTAACTCCTTCAAAAAAGATAGAAAAATCTTCTGATTTTAGCAGCTTAGAAGATTTCTTTAGATTTCCAACGGCTAGAAACAAAGAAGATAAGATTCTCCTAAATATAGGGATTTGATACTCACGGGATAAAAACTGATTAGCCACTTAATATAGCCGTGTAATTTAGCCCAAAAAAGGATAAAAATCTTGGTTTCAAAATTTGAATCAATCATGGCCTAAAAATAAGGAAAAAAGATTTTTCGGATTTTGAAAAAAATCTCTAGCAAAAATGGTTTTGCAATCTGCTACATATATATAATAAATAATAATCTTTTTAGGACTTAACTAATCAGCCTAGGATTTCATAAAAGGATTCTTAGAGCAGCCAGCCACCCAAAAGAAATTTTTAGGTAAAACGGATGTGGCCGCTGCAGTTTCAGGAACACCCTAGGCACCCTGTTTGCAGGGTCGTTTGGAAATGGTGTTCTGAAGCAAATCTCGAAAACCGTTTCAAGAAGTGTTAGATTGAGACTTTCAAGATTGGCATATTAACAAGAATCTAAAAGATAAAACCTAAATCAAATCGAAACTTCTTGTTGTAAGTATTAGTCATCTTGTCAAGGATGGATGTGCAACTCCAAACACCTTGGTCACCTTGATTACTCGGTTGATCTTGTATCGCTGAATGTAGGAACTTGGTCTTTAAGACTTAGTCAGCTGTTGTTGAGTTTTGTTGGGTGCTAATCTTTGTGTCACTGAAGCTTGGAACCTGTTCTTAAAACTTGTTCTCATCATTTAGTAGACAGAACAGGTAAGTTGGATCAATACAAACAACTGTGTAGGACCTGTTTGGAGAGCTTGTTTGGAACAACATTACTCAAGCAAGTATGCTACACTTGGATTTGTTATCATCAAAACTTTATACAGTTAGTTCAACAACTTGGTAGTTGGATGGTTTGAGGTGGAACTATTGCGTGGTTTGAGGTTCTTGTAGTCGGTGCTGTGTGAGGAGGGAGATAGGGTTGTGAATTGTCGCAATCGTGTGTATTGCGAGGCCATGTGTGGCTTAATGAGTTGCGATATAAAGTGTATGAATGTGCTATGTGTAAACTCCTCTCCTCCTCAATGTGCTATGTGGCCAATTCTTCGTAAAAGTTAATACGTCTTTAAATGAGAAAAGGACCATTTAGAAAGCTTGTTTTTATGATTTCGAATGCTTCTAAGTGCCTACCAATTACCTGTTAGTTGATTAAGATGTTTCCTAAATCGTCGAACCATTCAGTTAGTGACTCGACTGAACAGTCGATAGGTTTAGAAAGTTCAAAAGTGAACTAAAAGTGAATTTGAAAATGTTTAAAGCATTGGTTTGTTATAACTCCTCCTCGTGTTTAAAGGAATTTAAACCACCCGAAAAAGAGCACCTTAAGGTACTAATCTTGAAACTTAGCTTATTTGCATGTTACTTGCTTACTTAAGTTTCTATTGAGTTTCGATTAAAGAGCTAGTAAGTCCATAATGACTTTAAGAATCATATGTGTTGAAAATATAGAAAGAAACCTTAAATCGCCTTATAAACGAGGCAAGTACTTGAAGTTTTTGAGTTGTAGCAAGTTTGGAAACGCTTTAAGCCTTTAGTTTATTTATACACTCTTCTTGAGTTTTAAAAGGAATTGAAGCGGGCTATAGAATGACAACTGAAGTTTTATTATGAATCTAATTTGAGTTGCACGCTAACTAATTATTTTGAGTTAAGTTTTGAATAATAATGAGCTTGAAAGCGATCGAAGTTCTTAATTTGCTTAAGCACCTCTCTTTGAGTTAAAAAGGAATTTTCAAACGAATCTAGCTTGCATTTATTGCTAACTAAGTATTTAAGTCTCAAATGGGTTTCGATTTCGAACTTAGTTTGAATTAAACGTTAACTAAGTACATTATGTCTCAAACGAGTTTCGATCTACGATTTAGCAAATGTATTACGTGTAAAAAGAAGCTTTTTAGCTAAAACGTGAAGTCCCCTTATGAGTTAGCAATCGTTTTACATTTGTAAGAAGTTTTTAAGTTGAAAATGAAGTCGTTTCATGATTTAGCAACCTTATTAAATTTATATGTAGCTTCTAAGTTAAAAATGAAATCGTTGTACGATTTAGTAAACTTAACACGTCTATACGAAGCTTCTAAGTTGAAAACGAAGTCGTTTTATGATTTAGCAACCCTATTACATTTATACGAAGCATTTAAGTTAGAAACTAAATCGTTTTATGATTTACTAAACATTTTACATTTATAAGGAGCCTTTAAGTTATTTACAAAGCCGATTTACGTGTTAGCAAATCTTATTTCGTTTATAAGAAGCTTGTAAGTTTAAAACGAAATCGTTTTACAAACTAACAAACTTACGATTTAACAAACTTCATACGTTTATATGAAACTTTTAAGTTGAAAACAAAGTCGTTTTATGATTTAGCAACTTTATTATGTTTATACGAAGCTTTTAAAGTAGAAACGGAATTGTTTTACGATTTAGCAAACTTATTACATTTGTACAAAGCATTTAAGTTGGAAACTAAGTCATTCTACGATTTAGTAAACGTATTACGTTTATAAGCAGCATTCAAATTTAAAGCGAAGTCGGTATAGGTATTAACAAGGTTATTACACTTTTAAGAAGCTTTTAAGTTTCAAAGGAAGTTGATTTACATGTTAATAAACTTATCACATCTATATGAAGCTTTTAAGTCATTTACAAAGTCAATTTATGTGTTAACAAACGTATTACGCTTACACGAAGCTTTTAAAGTTAAAAGTAAAGTCGTTTTACGCGTTAGTACGTTTATAACAAGTTTTTAAATTAAAAATGAAATGAGCTATAAGCATTTAGAAAGATTACAGTCGTTTGTTAAAAAGTAAGTTTTCAGCAAAGTAAGCATTTAAAAAAGAGAAATGAAATACGATCTTAAAGGCTAAGAAAGTGCTAGGCAATTGGCCAGAGGGTAGGAATTGGACTCAACATATGAATTATCTTGGTGTGAGCTATTCCGGGAAACTGGACGCAAAGATGGCGTAAGCTGTTTCCCCCTAAACAAAAGTTCGGAACTGGACTCAAGATATGAATTATCTTGGTGTGAGCTGTTCCTAGAAACTGGACTCAAGATATGAATTATCTTGGTGTGAGCTGTTCCCCAGATAAGTTATAAAATTGTGACACGTAAGAAAACCTTGAGGGGGATTGGACTCAGGATATGATTATCCTGGTGTGAGCTGTTGCCCCACAGAGGACAGTATCGAGGTTAGATTTGCTCTACTAAGACGTGTTTTGGCCAAAAGTTAAATGCGTATACCCAGGGATAACGTAGATTAAGAGTGATGATCTCACTTAAGGGCGGTGTTGACCTCCCTAGCCAGCACAATAAGATTTTTTTATGTTATAAGTAAGTTTCTGATAAAAAGGAGATTTGGCTTTTGCCATTCTAAGCAGTTCAGAAAAGAAAAGCAGTTCTTTTAAAGTAACACGAGCCTCAAGAGGCCAAGCAAAGCATTTTTAAGAAAAGAAGAAAGCTTTCAAATGTATGTAACCTGTGTATATTTTATGAATGTGTTCTGAATATGGTTTGAATGAAATTTCAAATGAAGTATAGTTACATCTTAGTAATGCATCGTACAGTCAAGCTTTCCAATGTACATATTCTATGAAAGAGAGTTACTTGTCAAGTCTTTCTTACCAGTTTAGATGTTTTGAGTACTTCTAGAACGAATTATAAGCATTAAGGGAGTTTGTGTGGATTATACCCCATTCTTGGTATTTATCGAGAGTCACTATGTTTTCAAAAGTGAGTTTGAAGGCCTTTGTATTCAATCCTTGTTACATACTTGTTTATATGTCTGAATGCCTACTAGTAGGGAAGTTTGGTCATTGAGGGCCTAGAATTGAGTTGAGTGGTTGGAATGAAGTTTAAGGAGGGTAATCTTTCCTTGGGAACTATGATTGCCTAATATGATAGTAAAGTATGCATGCGATATGTGGCTATTATTAGTATTATTGTCTGCAACTGTTTTGGGTTTTTAAGGAGTAAGGGAATTCTCACTGAGCGTGTGGCTGATCATCCCATTACTCTTTCCCCTTTTCCCCATGCTTTTGTTATGACAGGTGGAAGTCAAGCTACTTGCGCGGAGTTAAGGTTTATCCTTTGTTGAAAAAGAGTTATGTGCGCTGTATAGAAGTAGATTCATGAGTTTAACGATGTAATATAACGTACTTCTGGTTTCTAATTATTGTAAAGTACGTTTTTTAGCGCATATAATGCATATTGTTTATGAGTCGCTCTGTATGGCCATGTAAGTCAACCATCTGATTGATTAGATGTCTTTAGTTGAAATTAGCTGTGTTTTGGGATGTAAACCCCAGTACTCCGGTTATGCAACCATTGAGTTGTATATTTGACTTTCCTCTCTATTAATGGACTTTATGGTTGGTGTACTCCGGCCGAATGCCCATAGAGCTGTGGACTCCGGCATGTAGCCGTTGATCTTGTTCTAAAAGTTTTATATGCTTCCATTCCATACAAGGATTTGTTATAAGGCTTTTAGCCTGTGAAATGATCAGCTTACAGGAGAAACTCTGTCCGTTTCATCCCAAGAATTAAGTAAGAAGTAAGAAAACGTAATGCTCCTAACCCTAGGGGCTGGGGGTGTTACAATATATATAAATATATAT